>DWGW01002201.1:0-10076 GCA_018247775.1 Udranomia orcinus
CAAAACGACTCGGGCAAAAACGAGGGTGGGGACGGGGATAGAGAAATGATCCTGAGGCGATACGAAGTGCGCCTGGTCAGCTAGTACTAATATAGTAGAAACTCGATGGATCGGACTAATAGTTGTCGTAAGGTATTCGGATAAGCGAATGTATAAAGAAAAGCGGATTTTGTGTACATACATAATGATATGTTTATTAAAAACAACAAATATCAACGTCTATTAAGAAATTATTAGTTTACAGTTACAGAATTACAGTTTCTTAGATTGGATACACATACGTGTATGTAGGTACTCCAGCCTTAATCATTAAATAAAATATTTAGGTACCTACGTATGTACATGCGTATAATTTGTTTAATACTTGATCACTTGCATTCGGTAATCATAAAATAGATCAAATAAGTATTTAATATATATGTAATTGGTCAGTAGTCCGGATAATCGCGAATCCGTATAACTAAGGGCCGGATAATCAAGTTTCTACTGTACTAATATGCTAATACGCGCGGCACTTTTATGATCATATCTATAATAGCTTGAATAGCTTGATATGATATCGATTGCCTTCTCACGGTCTATTGACACTGACCTCAGCGGCTCACTTCAAGGTTGTATGACTTGAGTCTAACCTGAAATTTATAACAGGTACAAATATACTTTTATTTATATAGCTGATGTAGTAGATGTACTTTTATCAACTCCCAATGGTTAATTATCCTTAATTAGATTTTCGTCAAACCTTAACGTTTATCTCTGACCTTATTTTAAGAGTTAAGATTGATAGACAAGAGTGGAAACATTAAGAAGACTTTCAACGAAAACTGTATGCTAAAGAGTACTACCAAATATATATAACTGTTTTTTAAGAATTTGCACCAAATACATTGATAAATCATTATATTAAAAAAACTCTGCCAGCCGTCCTAGATGACCTATAAAAACTAGACTGCCGTCCAGTCGCTTGGACCTACATACATAAAGACCAATATTAGCCCCTCGCAATAAACAGGATCTACTTTTACTAGGGTGATCATGCGTAAGTAGGTCGGATATTAGGGGACCGGAATGAGACCGGGGCGGGTCAGCTCAGTGGGTCGACGCAGACTGTATGGACCGCCATCACATAAATGAATTATTTATTCATGCATTGTAACTTACTTTTAGATTTTTTTCTTATTATTTAAAATTACCTTTACATTTCCTTACCTTATTTTATCTACAGTCCCTTTTAATAAGACTATTTCGGTACATAATACTACTAAATAAAAACAGAAACTATTTGGGAATATTAATAAATCTTTTCATAAAACCGTGTCGTCCTGCAAAATTTGTCCAATCAAACATTAGCCCATAACAGGATCTAGTTTTACTAGGGTGATCATGCGTAAGTAGGTCGGATATTAGGGGGCCGGAATGAGACCGGCGCGGGTCAGCTCAGTGGGTCGACGCGGGTTGTATGGACCGCCATCTCATCCATCATGTGAATGAATTATTTATTGATATCGCACGACGTGAGCGACACACGTGCTCCATAATAATACTCAGTCACACACTCGCGGTCTATATACGCGATGAGAATTTGGAATTAGAATTCGAACGCAATACGACACATTCGAAACGATTCTTGTATGGTGCTCGTATCAAATCATGTTTTTATCCGGCCTCCGCTGTGAAAATACCTATGTGCATACTTGCGTTTGTTTCATTAAAAAGTAGTATTATTTTGATGTTTTTGTTTATGTTTAATACAAATTATTTGTGGTTATACATTTTAAGGTTTCGGTGTGTGCTTGAATTTTTTATAGGTCGGCTAAATCCGCTAAGAGAGGTCTTTCCAATTTTGTATCTTATTATTGTACCTTCTGCCTGTACACAGAATTCTTGTAAGATTCTTGTAAAAGCATATTAAAACGCTTAATAAATAGGCGTAATCAAGCACTCTTTACTTTTTTTCAAGAAACTTTACAAAAAACGTACGTTACGTTTACGTTAAGTTACTAATTCAGTCTTTGTTCGCCAAACAATCTTAATTCGGAAGAGACCGCAAAATTTAAAATGAATAGTTAAAGAACCTATTAGTTGCGAAAGCAATTAACTTTCTTATTATTCACAGATATTGTGTAACTACTTTAACTAATAACCATCCATTCTTAATCCATTAACAAATATTTTTTCGCTATGTGAAAATATTATTTTGTATTAGTAATTATTATTCTTTTTGTACACACAAATTCTATTTTATTTTAAATTTATAGATGATTTCACTCTGTGCTCCTGTGTAGATTTTTAAACTACGCATTTACACGCATTTTTACAATCAGCTTATTTTAATTCTCATTCAACTTATTCCACAATCATTAATTACTTATATTCAACGGGCCAGGCCATGCCAAGCAACGCTAATTAATAGAGACATTAAACAAATTACATATAAACACTAACGTGTTGCTTACAAAAACTTTCTAGTAACAATTTTTATGACCCATTATTATCTAATCTTAATGGCGTTCCACTTTCATTTATCAGAATAGTGCTAAAAGATGTAAAAATAAAGGAATTTCACGCCATGTCTTATTATCATTGCACAATAAAGATACCATATTTATATTTTTCGTAATATTGAAATTCTACAAAAATTTATGAATACTTAGACAGACGATACCTGCCCCAAGTCTTTGAATAATCTGATACTAAAATGACGAAGGTACTTAAATTACTCGACAATGTCGGCCAATGATTTCCTTTGTCTGGTCCACGTTTCCCTTTACCCTCCATCTCCCTATATCTATCTCTGTCTCTCGTATTAGCGTTAAGCCGAATGCTTTCGTTCCTTTCGCAACCAAATTGGGTTAATATTTTTTTCATGGAATCCGTAGCTAGAATGAGGATTTTTACTAACACAGAATGGGTAACATTCTTGTTAATACTTGTTTTCTCTTTCCACATTTGTATTCATTTTAGGTAATAGAATAAATGTTTGTTTAAGTGTCACGAGATTATTATTTGCTTAACATTTGATTTAATATATGAAATGAATAGCATCGTTCTTAAAAAACTTTTCTCGTTAAACTAATTAGTTAATTAAACTTTATAGGTATTGCATTCTGTACCTTTATTTCTGTCTTTGGGTTATCTCTTTTTGTTTCTATACTTTCTTATTACTATTAAAAGCACTAAGTTTAACTTAGGAAACATTAATTATTATTAATACACTTGCCAAGAATAGTTCAATTAAAAAAAAATATTAACAACTACCATGACTTTACTTATAAAAAATATAGCATGTCAGAAACTTCATGAAATTAAAAATTCTATAGATACTCTTATTTCATACACTTTTGTCTCATTAGCGGAAGCTAAAACATGGGCATTTACATCATCATGCGATTTTCATGTGCTTAAATGTTTTACATATTATATGTCGAACCACTATCATGCTATATATGCCAAAGAAGACTTCAAGCAGCCGTGGGCCTAAATCTGGCGCGTCCTAAAAGACCGTAAGGACCCTTTGTGTCCCTGGTTTGCTGACTCTCAGGGCTCGGCCTCTCAGTGGGAGGGCCCCTTGAGCGGTGTCTAGTCCTCAACCTACTTCCACTGAATAGTGGTTATTGTTGTTTCCAGTTTAAGTATATTCCTTTGTACATAGTGTTCTTGTTACGCCAGTACGTAGAAATAGATACTTCCCATGTTTATAGATACTACGTTCCTCTCCTTTTCTAGAGATGTTTTCCAAAATATGTAAGAAAGTGGTTCTCATAAAAAAGTACACGACCGTCTTTAATTTTACAGACGGAGAGATTCTTTTTTAATGTTAAAATATTTGATACTCCCTTAAATTATAAGGTATCTGTTATCTAAATTAATAACATTAGATATAATATTTAAACATTGTGTTTAATTTATTGCATTTGTTTGCATTCTGTGAAAAGGTTTTCGTGTGTGTTAATTTATTCAAAACTTTAATGTAGGATTTACTTTTAAAGAGTGACTCATAGTTTGTGAATAAATTAATATAACACGTAATTAACATATGAAAAAAGGACGAGCTGTCATGTAACCTCAATTATACTGGTTTTGTTTGATGTTACTTCAAGGTTATACAAATGAGCTTTTTATTGTGTACATAATTGGGCTTTTAGTCTTGAATTTATTATAGGAAATTATTTGATAAAGATAAAAGGTATTAAAGATAAGTACTCGTAATATAATAATTCTATCCGTGCCCAAATATGATTGTTTTTTTTTATTTCCAAACATTGATCGCTATGGTTTGAACATATTACGAAGTAAGCATCCTTTATAATTTTTATTACATTCAATATCAAAATCATATTCAAATATTATACACTTAATATAATATATTGAATGTGTCTATAGTAGTCAGACTAAGGCAGACCAGACAAAATTGTTGGCAAAAAAAAAACACCCAGCACTCTTATCTTCGTAGATTTTATATCAAAAGAAGTGGTTCATTTCCGTTGTCGTACTAGTAGGAAGCGATACTAAGTTGCGTGTAGCAAGGTTATCGGAACATTCGTAGAAGCTGCGTCGTGCATTTGTGACCTCATTGATAAGACTGGTGGATTTCTTCCAATGTACGCTAAGTCTCCCAATGTACTTCATTGTTTGTCGATAACGTCTTTATCGGCCACAGAAGTTATCAATATAATGTTACATGCCAATACACTTCAAAGGAAACCCTTCTGGCCGTATACAAATATTAATTTGTGTAGTTAATAAAGCGGCGATAGCCAAATGGGTAGTGTGTCGGATGTACGATCGAGAGGTTCGATTCCCACTCCCCATTGCACTATTAACGTGAACCCGCACCTAACACAACTCTTCGAGCTTATCTGGAGAGGTTAATAAAATTACTAGTATGTATTGACATGCTAGTAATTAAAAAATATATATAATATCATGTTTTTAAAATGATATATAATTATAGTATCATGTTTTTACCGTAAAGAAATACTTAACTTTTTATAATTTCTTTATTAAATGTCTATAATTTAAAAAAAAAAAACGTATGTTTATTAAAATACTATTATTATAATACGCGATATCAAAATATTTTATGTAGTATTGTGCGGCCTTTAATTACACAATTACGTACAATGCGTGGTTATTCACCGTGAAATTCTCTTAGTCTGCTGTTTGTAAGATTAGATTTTAGCGTTGCACAAAATGAGGGCTATGATTATGTATGTGATTACTAGAAGACTGTTTCTTCTTGAAACCATAATTATGTTGCAGATCAAATGTGAAGTGCGAAAATACTAACAAACTCTTATATCTAAGAGGTTCTCGAGCACAAAATCAACATCGATGCGTTCTCTAAAGATCTTGACGTATTAAATGCAGAATGAGAGTGCAGAGATATGTTATCTTATAATCTTAATCTCAGTTACAAAGTTATAAGTGATACCATTTAGTTCAAAAACTTTTATTGAGTCTCGATTAATGATTAGCTTACTATTTTAAGACTAAATCCAATCTTATAATAATATAGACTAGTTTCTAAACCGTTCTAGAAAATACAAACTTATAATACATAAACAATTTTCTATTAATTATCCCAATGAACAAAAATAATTCATGCAATGTGACTACTTATTACACTTTTTAATTATAAAGAAAAATTCAATATAATACATTTAAATCAGAAATAATTTTAGAATCACGCTTCGTTAACTCAATTGGAGCACAATTTAACATTTTTATGCAAAACAGTTTTCTTAATTCCAAGTAGGTATACTTGCAACGAAACGTCGGAACGTTGCAACGTTAGAAAATATACCTTAAACATACGAAGCTAATTATAAGTAATGTTTATATAATAATATACTAGTATACAACACAAGTCCCTGAACCTGGCAAAGTTGAGAGCATAAGAATAAGAACCGCATTGTTATTCGATGACTGTGTATCGTAACAATTATAGATTGAATATTCACGACAATAGGTAACTGGTAAATATAAAAACTTGGTAAACAATCTACAGATGAATCACGTTGAAGTTAAAATTTACAACGAACGGTTACATAACGAATGGTTAAAAACAACAAATAAAGAATGAAGTTCGTAAACTCGTGACTTGACGCGAACGAAGACCGAGCAAAAAATAATGTTTCGCAAGTCTTTAAATTACCATAGAAATGAGTGATAGAAACGTGATACTAGAATGCCACAAAGAACGAAAATGTGAAGAGAAGTTAAGTGTCGTTTTAACGGCTTCTTATGTATTTTGCAACAAACGACAATGTTTATCATTTCTTCGCTAAATTTGTTCGAAAGAACGCCTATATATAACTGATATTTAAAACAATTTTGTAACGTTTTCCAGGCGACGGAAAGTTTCTGCAAAATATTTCACGTGCAGGAAAAAGCGGTATAACAGGTTTCCAATTTCCTTATAATTTAAAAAACCATAGACGATGTATAGTTACTTTTATCTGCACAAGATATACTCTTGTGCAGATAAAAGTAACTATACGTTTGGTACTAACAGTTTCGTAGTAGTAGTATATGAGGGTGTCAAAAAATGTCCTATCATGCCACTAAATTGTCCTAATTTCATACGCAAACAAAATATTTAAGTCCGGTTCAATGTATGCGTGTTTGCGAATGAAACCATAAGAAGTATGCTATTTGGAGAGGCTATCTGCAAACATACCAAGTTTACATCTATGAATAAGCAAGTCAACATTCAAGTCGTGATCGGCAATTAGATATAAAACGGCAACATGAAGTACTATAACAGCTATGCACACTTAAATTGTAGGAAAATCACGAGATTTATAAGTAATGATGGAGTTACGCAACCATGTGGACAGCTGCGTACCTATTATAGGAGTCATTCTTTTTTTATAACATTTAGGTGGCAAACGAGCAGTAAGTCCACTTGATGGTAAATTATCACTGCCACTAATAGATCTATAATCAACTCTAAATGGGATCGAAGTTCTATCTAAGGATGTCTGATAGTCCTGAGGACTAGGATGGGGCACCTCGGTTAGCGCCTAAATTATTCGTTGCCTGAATTCTTCTAGTCCTCACAATTAATTACTGTCTAGCTTTAGACATGGGTCTCTGAAAATAACTGAAGTCCACGAATACGAAGTCCCACGTCGAAACCTATTGCTATTCATGTAGGACTCCTACAATATAAATTCCGTTTGTAAATACTGTCACATGAAACCTGACCAAAATTTATGAAGAAAAAATATGACGATAAGAACCTTTGCAGTTTAAAATATGATGGCATTTTGGGTCATGCTTTTAACGAAAGTATACTGAACACACACAGACACAGAAGATGACTTTGCAGTACAAGCAATCACAAACCTTTCAGAGATTGTCCGGGAATTAAATTTGTATCTGCAGGAATGTACATACAGGCTGCTCCTTGATCAAATTTACCAGAGGGACCATAAACCTCTACACCGTATATACATGCGCTCGTCCTGTAACTAATTCTACTAAACACATGTTTTCTCAGTACAAGGCTTCTCCGAAGTCGTGAATGGAGGCCTATATTACATAAAGCAAGTTGTCAGAATGAAGACTAAGGTATTAGTGTTACGAGGGGACAGGTTCCAGCCGTGACCCGGTTTAGAAGATGTAGCAAGTCGTAAATTGGTTAGACTGGGTTTCCGCTAGCTACAACTGGTGCAACTACCTTGTCTACTTCGTTTCTAACGGTTAAACACATTAAGACGCTGGTGACGCACTTCGCTCGAGGTTTTGCGATTAGTATTGAAATTTATAATATAGGGACTAGCTCAACCCTCGTTGCTCACTTTGAGGTTTCGTTTTTCCACCTTTGGGAACTGGAATTTTTCGTGGATCAAAAGTACCCTGCCTTTTCTGTATACTTGACAATATATGTAGACACTTTCAAGATGATCGGTTGAGTAGTTAAATATGTACGTAATAAACAATCTGTAATAAGCATTTGTAATATATTTAGGATGTGTGGCGACCGCACCACCACCACACTCCGTGTTTGATTCGCAAGTCTAGAACAAAATAATAGTTTTTCAAATCTCATGAAGGAAGCAGATCATCTAACTTAGCAATGACAGCAATCCATGGACAAAACTGAATGGAAATTTTAAATATTAAGGCATCTTTAAACATTAGTTCTTATCGGTAATAACACTGACTGACAAAAGTGTTTTACACAAAGTTTTTGCTTTACCTAGAATCCAAACAGAAGAACTTCACCTGCCCTTAACGCTGTGTAGATACTTTCCCTGGAGGTAGTAAACTAGCAATATATTTCGTCTTCACAGTCAAACTTCCATCGGCTGTGTATTGTTCTAATGTCAAATTAACGATTATTATCGATAACATACACGTGCCGAGCAAATTAGACAGCCTTCTAGGAGTTTCGTTGTTATCGAGTTAACGTGTTACGATTGTCAAGATGACTGGGACAAGTACGAATCCGAAGGCACCGCCGCCACACTTATTTATACCTTAAATCCAGATTTCGGGTTGCTATGTTATGGTTCGAAGGGAGTTGTTAGAGAAGCGTTCCAATTCACTGTCTATCTCAGTAAACTTTCAGTTCTAATTGGGGCTGATAATTACGGATCTCCATGGGGTCACTCCAGTTATTTCTATGGTCTCGGCGTACAACAAATGAATCAGAGCTTATATCCGCGTGTGAAGTGTCAGTTGATAAGGTCACTCAGTGACGGGCCCTGCACGATGCACGACCCGCGTGACGTGGCAGGACTATTATGATGCAATACACAATAATAACGCATAACGCTAGACACCACTTGTAGAGCGAGCCTGGTGCATCCGCTTCAGTGACTGAAAGATATCTAATTCGTTTTTAAAAGACCGATTTATTAATTGATGATTGATGTAGCTCCATAGACACATTGCCACGAAAAGGGTTAACTATTGTATGCCCGAATAGGGTAAGCTGTTCTACCCAATTATTTTGTAAGACCTTTGTAAAAACAGTCAACAATAATAAATAAAATAATTTTTATATCATCTCATTTCAAGCCGCAAGATCACAAAAGTATTCTTTTGTTAATTTTGAGCACAATTGTCGAATGTCGAGTATCATTTTGAACTTTTACATACGCGTTAGACGTAATCCTCTAATTATTCATCACCCACCCTTTGCAGTGTTGAAGTGAACCTTCTCCTAACAAGCCTTTGAGATTAGCTGAAAGGGTGAAAAACATTAATATTGCAATAAAAATGTTGCAATTAGTGCTTTTACAAGTACTAATGAGAATGTATGAATATTCATCACTGTCGCTCCAGTGATGAATATTGATACAAGGACCATTAATTACAAATTTACTTCGAGTAAATATATTGATAATATCTTTTCCACAATTATTATGCTTATATAATTAAATGGTTCGGTATCACTGCGACTAATTCATAATATGAACGATTATCTACAATATTTAATGGCGTATTAACAAGGAAAATAAGTTCCGTTGACGATATCAGGGACCGTGGAACAATTCCAACTAGAAAGTAATTGCCCACAATAATTACGATCATGCACAATATATTCTAGAATCCAGTCCCGGGAAATACAGTTAACAATTTCATATTATCATAATTGGTTAGTCGCAGATGTATATATGAACACAATATTGATCTGTCCATGATGTCTGCATGGAATACGTATGCATAATACAAGGAAAGAATAGCCTAAAATTAAAACTATAATATTAGAAATTATACCAATAGTTATATAAAGTAGTACAACAGTAATCGATGGTAATCTAGTCTTTGAATGATTCGTACCAAAAAACATTTTACATTCTCGCATTTTGTATGTTAAGTATTTTCACGTTAGTAAAGTTTAGGATGTGACAAAATAGGTGTGGCAATAGTGTCTAACGTCTATCATTTGATCGTATCATTTGTACACTTTTCACTACAAATGCTTACATAACAACTGACACAAGTAAGCCAGCAGAAAAAGCTAGTGCAGCCATAAAATCGGCTCTTCACGAGTAACAATAAGTTCCGGCGGGGATAGAGAATCAAGAAAGTCTTGAGTAATCGTTAATAATGGAGTG
>DWGW01002202.1:0-10076 GCA_018247775.1 Udranomia orcinus
AATGTGCAGCTCGCGAGCCGTTTGTGAGCTACCCACGAGCTGCGCGCGTGCATTTTTGTTCGTGCGCCGCCCCTGCGCCGCTCGCGGGTAGTTCGCGCGCAACCTAAGCGCCGTACGCGATCAGCGCGCGGGCGGCGCGTTAGCGGCTCGCGTTTTACGCGTTTTACGCGTGTTAAACGAACCTTGCATGAGTTGCGCTAAAGAGGCGCACCAAACCATTGCCGTGACTGCACGCGCGCAGCTTACGCACCCTTAGGAAATTTGTTTCCATCGCAAAAATACAATATAAATTATTGGGCATCACATTTAGGCCTCTCCTAGGGTTAGTGATAACTGCTATAAATCAAGCAGTGTATTGTCTTACATGATCACTTTTCGTTTTATTTTATTTATTTTGAAAGACTTTTATATTTGTATATCTAGAAGTCCTATTGTTTTTTTACCATTAATATGGATAATGCGAAATAAAACTACCAGATAACATACATATTTTTATTAAAATCTACTAAAATTAATAAAACATTTTAAATCCATATAAAATATTGCACATTTATTCCCTATAATAACAGATAAGGTTTTAGTATAACTATTTTGTGCTTATTTTTACAACATTATCATTAAATATTTACTAATATTTAGATAAATTAAATAAAGTTAGTGCTCATAATTTCTCTTAACGTTCATTTAACATAAAATTAATTACGAGATAGTAGGTACACAGCTTGTTAAGATGACACGTGCGGTTAATTATCCTGCGAGATGAATGGCACTAACCACATTATCTTAACGAGTTTTTAACATCAAATTAATGCGGGCTGGTGGCAGTGGCGTTAATTCACCCGTACCGTAATGATTGTTTTAGTAAATAAATTAATTAATACATATAAAACACCTATCTAGCTACTGCTTACGATCATTTGTAGTCTGGTCTGATGGAGTATCGAGGAAACCTAACCAACTGTGAAGACTCAACAGGGTTGTACAAATGTCGCTACAGTATTTTTGGTTACTATAAGGATATTGTGTCGAACCACGAAAGACTCTATTTTTTATAATTTTGCGACCTATTAAGCCACAGAATCGAAGTTCCTTCTCAGTCCGACCACAAGTGCGTTGCTGCCCTTGAGGGCTAATTGGGAACGCCTGTTAAGTATGTCTCCCTGACCACACCCTTCAAACCAAAACACAGTAGCTGCTGTTGTTATAAGGCAGAAAGAGGTGTGGCAGCAATGCCAATTATTTGTTGTATTTACGTATTTTTAATACATAACACGGAATTGTCTTCAGAATTACATTTTTTTTGTAAGGCTGCTTCATTGAGCAATGCATTTATCGTTCTACTGTAGACATGCTTTATCGTTTTTGCGTGGAGCTACGCGGGTTTACGATCCTGTCGGCTTGAACTAAGTGCAAGAACGTATACTACATACTGGGTGAGTATGGAAAGTAATGGTCCCAGGCAGCCGCCCTTTAACGACCTCGTAATTGCGAACTGAAATTAAGTGTTATTTTTATGGTGATTTCACTACTACTACTTAGTTGCTTTAAATGAGCGTAAAGCTTTATTAATTGGTATAAACGCGTCCCATTCATATTGAGGAGCGTCGACATAAGATGTAGCAACTATAAGCGACGCTTACCCAAAAAATGTAGGTGTCAAAGGCTCCGAAGGTACCACCGCCACACCTACTTCAGTCTTATAACAGCAATGTTTACTAAACTAATAATAAAAACAATTTAAGTAAAATAAAAAAGAATTTAATGCTGTCTTTTGCAAATGCGAGTCAAGTAATGTCAAATTTCCCGCCAACTTGATGTCACCGTCGGCTCGCCCGGCACCCAATCCCGCGACTCCGAATATTGCCTAACATTGCCGAAGATGGAGGATGACGTAGGCTCATAGCAGCTCAGTGTGACATGTTCTTTCTGCTGTGTTCTGGTTGTTTAGTGTGGGTGTGATCAGGAAAACATACTTAACCCAAGCATTCCAAGTTAGTCTTCAGAGATAGCAGCGCATTTGTCGTCGACCTAAGAAGGAGCTTCGATTCTAACTTGTGTTGATTACAAATGGACAAGGACGGCAGTGGTTCTTGGCAGCTTGTTTGCTGCTTCAATAAGTATAGCATATGAGAGATGGCGGATTAAAATTTTAGAGGTATCACCGAGCAGTTTTTATGAACATTAACAATATTTGAAATCTTTCATGATAAGTTGGTAAATGGTAAATTGGTCTGAAATGTTCTATGACGGAGATGTGATGTTGACAGTATTTTATATTTGAATAATAATACATGAAGAAGACTGACACGATGAAAATGTGGAACGACATAGTCTCTTATACACAAATGGTAAGAAAAGGCTGAAATGTGATTCTCTTATAAATGTATCCAACTTATAAAAAAAAATATGGATGCCTAAGTCGATTTTATTATTGCACTTGGTGTTATAATTAACATGGTATTTATTATGCTGATATATCAAGGTGAACGATGTGTCAAAGCTAAACGTAAGCATTCAGCCGGCCACATGTGCGAAATTGACCCACACCGTAAATCTCTGTCATAAATAACTGCAACTTTGTACGAGCTAAGGCTTACGGATTGGCTTAGTGTTGGTCCTTATGTGTACTAGAGACCACCCACAAGTGGTTTAATAATGTAGCAATTGGTGTAGACAATAGTTAAATATTAAAATTAAAATTAATAATTATAATTAAAAATAATAGAAATAGAGTATAAAATTCCGCAAAGTTAATGCGAGGTCGTATACAACTGAGGAAGAGATCCTTATTTATCTATGATTGGATGTAAAAAGTACCAATTATTTTTATGTTTCATATAATGCTTTCATTTGTTTCAGAAATGCAGACATCAAAGAAGGTTCTCAAAATGCATGATTTTTATAGTAGCTCACGAAGGCTTTGAGATATTTAAATGTTGTCAATATGGACGCACAGTTATAAATAGGAAATAAATATACTTACATTGAGAATTGTTGAATTTATCTTTGAGAATTTAGTGTCACAAATCTACCATTTAAGTTTTCGGTACGCTGTGATTTACACATTGTATATAAATCGATGTACTGCAAATAATTACTAAGGATATGCCATGATTACGCAAACTGCAAAACTAGTTTGCAGTACGGAAATAGATAAATAAAGCAGTTCTACGCCTTTCTAGCTTTTTTTTTCTCTTTAGCCAAAGTTTCATGAAAAAGTTCACTTCTCAGCCCAATCTTAGTCTCCGAACGAAGTTATCGTTGCTTTCTAAGATACGATCCTTCTAGCTCAGTTTTGATTCATAACTATGACTAACTTCATCTTTCGATGTTAGTAAAGTCGCGTGATTATTCTTAAGATATTTTATGAAAATAATACTTTATAGGAAAATAGTAATATTTTATAGGAAATTGTATTAGAAAATGTGATTTACTATTGAGATTAATGGTATGTAATTATAATTAAAACATACACAAGTGTAATAAATAATTACGAACTTTGTTATTTAACAATCGTTATTTAGTCACAAATGTGATTCATAATATCCTTTGTTTGAGCATAAGTGTAAAATAATTAAGAATTTTTATTAGGTCCCATTAGATTCATATAGGGTTAGTGACCGACTTGTCGACGAATCATGGGAATTTTTCATGTGTACTGAATTCAAATAACTGTTTAATTAATTACTAAGTACAATGGGTATTGTAATGAAATATATGACATAGATATTGAATAATATTTATTTTGCTTGAAGAAATAAAAATTAGACCATAATCAACCATACAATCTTTCATTGTCAGACGTTTGAAGTTCTAAACATCTTAAATTATGTGATTATATTTCGTTTTAGGTACACCATAGCTTAAATATTTTAATTCCATTAATAACCATTTATTGTATCCTAGTATGTGTTGTATTTTTTTTTATTTATTTATTCTTTTTTATTTCCTCCCTGATATCCACAGATAGCGTCTCGTCGACTCCATTGTTTTTATTATACTTTTTAATTTGTGTTATTGTTTGGTTTATTGTTTGGTTCTATTTTTGATTTTTGTTTTTTTTTGTTATTATTTTATTTTATTTTTTATTTTGTCCTAGGTGATTTCTACCGTGGTGGCAATGATACTATGCATAATCCTGGATATAAACAACGTCCACCATCAACGAGGCGCCGAGATATTAAACAATACCACACTAGTGTTTAAAAGTTTAAGCATTCCTATTAACATTCTTATAACGGTTTTTACTGTACAAAATATCGATAATATACCTGGTTCTCTTTAATAATGTAATGTTAATCAATGTACTCATTACTAATAAGTGTATATTTTTTTAGTGAGCACAATTTTTTTTATCTATAGTCGAAAAATATGTGGCTATCCCTGTGCGGTGAAGTCTTACGTCGGTGTATCACAAATTTATTCATTGCTTGCATCTGAAATCACAAAATACCTAAGTACCTCTTACCAAATAGCAATATTGATAATTGGCTGTAGATAGGTATGGTATATTTTGAGGATGTTGGAAATGAAATAAACACGAAGACGAAAACGACAAAGTTCGAAACTCGACTATAAATGCAGGATTAAGTAATCATAAGTTTCAAAAGCAATAAAAATAAATACTGTAGTTAGGAGTAACTCAAGTGGCAAACGCATAATAATTATGTAATTTTGTACTTAGTAATAGTGTTCTTTCTCCTATAAAACATTTTAAACTGTAATAAATAACGAATAAAAATGTATTGTCTTTTATTTTCAATCCTTGTTGTAAATATGAATTAAATATTGTTCATTATAGAATGTTTCGCTACATAAAAATCAACCGTTAATGCAAAATGTGGGGGTACTTTCGTTCCCCGCCAATTTGAGCAAAAACGGCATATAGCTCTATCTTTTTCTTGAAGCAGTTCAGGCCACTTTTGAAGATAAAAGTAGAAGTCTGAATTAAAAAGCAACCAGATATTAAGTGCGCAAGTAAAATAGTTTAGTGCGTCTGCCAAGTAAATCTATTTAATTAAAACATTTAAATTAAAAGATTTTTAAAATTAGACAACTAGACGTTGTTAGGTTAGGTAATTACGAAACAACTTAAGGCAGGAGAACCCTAAGGGACCAAGGGCCTATATAAATAAACCAACTTACATATTATATTATGTATTACATATCACAACTTTTTACTTTACTTTTTACGGTACAAGAACTGATTTTATTTTCAAGTTATGTTATTGATGGCTTATTCATCATCAGTGTGGTGAAAGTGTTGCTAACTCAGCATCACCTCAACCAGGATAACTAATCTATACGTTTAATAAATTTGTTAGTAATTGCTGTCTGTACGTAGAGATGTCTAAGAGAAAATATTTTTTAGGGATGTTTATTAAAGAAAAGAACCCAAAAAAATTTTAGAATTTTTGTCTGAGCGTTTGTGCACGCTAACCTCAGAAACGACTGATCCAATTTGAATACAGCTTTACTAATGAATTGTGGTAAATTTCACTTAACATTTAGTGATTGTTTAATAAAAATCAGTTGATAATTAAAAAAAGTTGTCATGTTAAAAATTACGATATAGTATCTAGGGCCAGGAACGAAGCAATAATTTTTTTAGGTGGTACGAAATGCGCCTGGTCAGTAAGTAAATAATAAGTTTAATAAAAAGATACAAAATAAATATTCAGATCGGAATGTTTAGTCAGCTTGGATTGAACGAGTGAGTAAATCAAACGTCAAACAAAATTTGTACTCTGTGAAGAACCCGATACGTCAAAGTCAAAGTGATAAGAGATATTGTATTGATTTTTCCTCAAGCAACTGGTTGCTTGAATATTAAATCACATCTTGTATAGTATAAATTAAAGCAAAGTCGTTTTCACGACAACCATTCCCACGTTAACCACTGATAATTAGTGACCCGAATTGACAGTAGCGTGTCATTCGTGGCGTACAACAAAAAGTGATAGTCGAGGTTACCGCTGTTAATGAGAAGGGTTTTGTAGCTACTACTGGTTAGTTTGTCGCATACAGTGAAAGGAGACATACGTAATGGCCAGCGGACGGATCGTTGTATACGGCGGACGTGGAGCGTTGGGCGCAGCGTGCGTAAAACATTTCAAAACTAATAACTTCTGGGTGGCGAGCGTTGATTTGAACCCCAATGAGAGCGCCGACGTCAATATTTCTGTGCCCAAAGACGCGCCGTGGGTAGAGCAAGAGGAGTATGTCGTGAAGGAGCTTGGCGCGGCTCTTCAGGGTCAGAAAGTGAATGCTGTGATTTGCGTGGCTGGCGGCTGGGCGGGTGGCAACGCGGCTAAGGACCTCAGCAAGCAAGCCGATCTCATGTGGCGGCAGTCCGTATGGAGTTCGACTATTGCGGCGACTGTAGCTTCTAAGTACCTCAACCCTGGAGGTTTATTGGCTCTCACTGGTGCCAAAGCGGCTTTAGAAGGAACCCCTGGCATGATTGGCTATGGTATGGCGAAAGCAGCAGTCCACCAACTCACTAAGTCGCTCGGTGGTAAGGACTCAGGACTACCCGACAACTCCCTGGCTGTGGCCATCATGCCTGTTACATTGGACACTGAAATGAATAGGAAGTGGATGCCAAAAGCTGACTTTAGCTCGTGGACGTCTCTGAGCTATGTTGCAGAGCTCTTTGACAAGTGGATGAAAGGTCAGGATAGGCCGGCCAGTGGTAGCCTGGTTGCGCTCGTCACTAAAGATAATGTCACTGAACTCATTGTTCAGTAATTCTTGCCAAAACTTGGAATACACAAATTATTATAAGGCTTACTAGAAATGTTACTATTTTGTTTCATATAATCAATGTTATTCCATTTATTATCAGTAATGTGATTTTAATGTTATTAAATTGTTAAAAAGTAGGGATCAATCTCATATTAATAAGTGTCTATTTATGCAAGTACATTACGTATGTTCTGTGAGCGTTTTATGAATAATGTTGATGTGATATTTATAATCATTAAAAGAGATATAATGTGGTATTTTTGTCTTTTATTTCATGGTACTAAGATAGTGGCAGAATAGTTTGTCATTATATTTAATTGGCTTTAAGAAAATGATAAGAATTGTTTATTTAATGTATTGATTTATCTTAAACTATAACATTTAGGAGTTTCTTACAAAATGTTATTGGTTAAAGATTAATAATTTAACATAAAAATAAAATAAAAAACTTGTATTTTATTAGAGTTGATGCAAAATTATCAATGTTTTTAAGTTATGTGACAATTTGGAACAACATGAAGGTAAAACCCCAAAGTCTAAAATATGAGTCATTATTATAGTGGGAATTTTTCCATCGTTCAACTTGAATCTCATTTTGCCATTTGTATTTGATTTTCCTGTTGCATCTTTTTTTATACCATTGCCTTATGGATTTAGGTTTTTTGTTTTAAGTGACAATCTAACAATACATAGTCACCGAGTCCAGTAAACTACATACAGAAGTTATTATATTTATATTACTTTTACAAAAGTTTTTATCGTCCTAACAAACATAAGAACCAATATCTAAACTCAACGCGTAACATATCGGCTCTCATGCGTCCCAGGTCGAATTTTATTTAAAGTAAAGAATTTCTTAAAGGTTCCAGATACGCTAACAAATTAAATAGAGTATGTTTGAAATATTACAAATCAGATTTTATGATATGATAACACAAAACCGTTAGCATAGGTAATATTTTTTACGTTATTCCATCATTAACGTTTGATGAGGTTAAGTTGCAACTGCATTTTTTACCATTTTAATAGAGATCCATTAAACTAGCACCTACTCAGTAATCATTATGTAAGTAAACACGTTTTTGTATTGTGTGACGCAGTCACTCGACTAATGGACGGTAAACAAAAATTGTCTTATTGTAGTACCAGAACAGACCGCTTTCACTTTCACGTGCAATTGAAAGTAATGTAACTGACACTATCCATTTATTCGGTATCAACAATTTTATTCTACTTACAAACAGTCAAAATCGGTTTATACTTAATCGGAAACTTAATTTTTTTTTAAATTTTAGCGTACTTTATCTTATCCACAAAAAGAGCAATTTCTGTAAATTCTGAAAAACTTATTTGAAGAATTTGAGAAGAATGTTTCCTTTCCTACATGCTGGTGACTCTTAAACAAACTTATACTTTTTAAATGGGATCGGAAAAAATCAAATAGTTAAGTGATATTGCTAAGAATTTTTATTTAGGCACTAGCGAATTTTACTTTTGTGTTTTGTTCTTTTGAATTTTAAAAACCCGGCAAACTAGTTGGTGTGTTTGGAGAAGGCTGCGGCTTATTATTGTTTTAGTGTTTCATTCTTCGCTAAGGCTTATACTAATAAATTATGTATAAAGCAGTGTATGTATGTAAAAATGAAGACAACATGAACATTGCATTGATATTTATCCACTGCAACAACGAGGGAGATTCAAAATAATGAAAATCAAGAATATGTTTTTTTTCTATATTACGTCACAGCTGGACTTCATACAAAAACTTATGATTAGACTTAAATTATGAGACAAATTCACAAATCATGTAAAAACTTAAAAATAGGCTTAAATTATTCACAGAAAGAAGAATTCGCAAATCAAATAATTACGATACTACAGTAGTATAAACTTTACAAAATATCAATGTTGTACCTAAAAATATTTTAACACTATGAATAAATTAACGCTTAAAATATGAAACTGGGCCGTTGTCTAATATTACAATAAATTCGAAATGATCATAACTTGCCTACATGTCGACTAATTTCATGTTAACAAAAGATTATTAATCAACAACATGACTAAACGATCTTTATCATTATTTTTTTTATAAAAATCTGTGACATGTCACACTGTTTTATACTCATGTCATATTTAATCTTTTACCAGTCACAGATTTAACAATGCTATTTATTAGTTCAAAGTTTCGGCTAGTTAACTAAAATATAGATTTAATTAACTAACCGTAACAATTGATAACTGGGATTAATTTCAGAGATCACAACGTTCACGCAAGAGATAGCCCATCTTAGTCATCATGTTCTTGTTTTTGGCAAGTCGTGTTTAAAATAACTTATCTAAACACTTAATTTCAATCTGAATAATTTTCATGTACTTTAGCAATAAATAAACCTAAAGGAAGTTATGTAGGCGTACATAATTTATTATACATTATGTAATCTCTTAAGGTAAAATAGAGTAAGTTTAATGGATTTTGGTCAAATAATGCTAAGAATTTACGGAAATATAAGATTCGGTTCTCGTCTATGTATTGGATTATCTGGTTTATATATCATTATGGATGCTTACTAGTATTGAAATCTGTTTCTAATAACATTTTCAAAATTAAAATATGTTCGATACAATTATTCGTTATCATTCATTAATATGGAACATGATACGGCTAAAAGATCCAAGGAGAATTTTTATTTTGATTCTTCAGGTTTCTCGGCAATGGCGAGTGATATCTTCGCTTAACACGATGAGTTCAAATAATCAATATCTACTTCTACTACTATCTAAATTGAGAACTATGTATAAAAGAGAATGAATTTACCAAATTCTTTATAACACGACTGAAGTCTCATCTTCATTAACATTACAATGTTCGTATCCCAGCGGCGGTATTTTCCGAAACTTTAATAGCACCCTAATACATTCTTTTATCGAATGACAGTTGAACTCATGATCAACCAACAACAGCCCGAACTGTGTTCCTGAGTATATCTGTGACGAATTCGGTGGTTCGTATGATCTTGTACCCTATCTGGTCGATAAATGTGATGGCTGTGGAGTAAGGCTGGGGTAGTTCCGCGGTGGGGCGCACTGAGAACCTCGTTGGCATCGTGTCCACTGTCACGCTCGCCCACGACACTGCTGTTGGTCTGTAAAACAAAGTTTTGGATTAAAAGTAACATCCAATATGTTGATTGAAGATAGGTATGCTATAAACCAAGAAGATTATATTAGTATAAGTATGCTTTGCATGCAGACAACCAACAGAGAGGGATGGCGAGATATCGTGAGGCGAATAACATCTGCCCCCAACTCGACTACTACATGACGGC
>DWGW01002203.1:0-10074 GCA_018247775.1 Udranomia orcinus
ACTATTTTTATATTCTGAAACAATCGAATTATTTTCATTGCCGATTAATTTGCTGACTATGGACGCAGTCTATGTATACCAGATTCCAGTATTTAGTCAATATCATTATGAACGACGAAAATTAACAATCAAAACCTTTATTAATTATAAGAGAGAAATAATTTAAAACCAAATGCTACACAAGCCTACCTCAAAAAAGGACGTTATATTAAATATTCACACCAAAAGTAAAGTCAAATGAAGTGAAACGAAACGAAAGAATGAAAAAGTTAATTGCCGAAAAAGAAAATTAATTGGCACGCTCTAATTATTTTCCACAAAAAAAAACATTTCTAATTATTTCTCTGAAATCGGAATAGACGTTGTTTCGTACAAGCAACCAGTATATTGAAACAAAATTAAATGTTTCTAAGAAATGCGGATATAAAATCGAACATTTTCCGTTCCGTGCTATTGCGGACGTCAAAAGAATTTTCTAACACAGTAATTTTCTTCGCATATGTCTTATTACAACCACTACTAAATAGAAGTGGAATGTTATTTAAAATCGGATGTCTTTGACACTAAATATACCTCGCTGTATTGCCTACTATTTTCTAATTTACGCCTTGGCTTTAGTCTTATTCTACTGTATGTCTATTGTATTTATTATTATTTATTTATTTGTATGCTAACTTGCTTGTTTGTTTGTTTGTTTGTTTATTTATTTACATATATTTTTTTAATTATTTATATTCTTTACTGGACACCAAAATATAACAGACAAATACAAAATAGAGAACATGGCACATACAATAGGCGGTCTTATCGCTAAACAGCGATTTTTCCAGTTTGGAGGTGCAGAAAAATGAATAAATATATAGAGGAGGTGCACAGACAAAATAAGAGAGCAGTATAGATAAATCAGTAAGTTTTAACAAGTAGCTGTTAAGCAGACACGTACATTATTATAGTATATTCTTAGTAGAACCTCGGTTTTTTTAATAGCATGTCGATATTTACTAGTAATTTTGTTAACCCCTCCCGCTATGCTAGTAATTAACAAAAAATGTCTCTGTTATGTGCATTATTACGATGAGATTTTATATCTTGTAGAAAACTTGTCGAGTATTAACGAAACATCAAAAAGGGAGTAGAATTAGTACAAGTATTAGTCACAATATCATTTGTCTGTTATTAACACTTATTTGAGGCACTTAAATCCAAAATATACCGAGGTTTATTCGTAATAGGGTTTATATTCCAGTACTCTATACAAGTAACGTTTTATACCTGCGTCTAACGGTTGTAGGCGAAGTCCCTTTGTGGATTTTTAAACGAATAATAGATAGACGAGGCGGTACAATTGATATTTATTTTTAATTATACGGCTGGTGTATTCCAAGCGACGGTAATTGGAGACTACTGTCCTGGGTCTAACACACTATAAATGTTAATTAGACAAATTTTATATCCATCGTTGAAATTGTAATAAAAGGCTTTTGGGAAAAAAATCATTGAACTACACAACATGCGTGTATAAGAAAAAAAGGTGTGTATGTACGTTCCCTATAGACTCCGAAATAGCTGGATCGATTCTGATGACATTTCAGGAATTTCACACTGCAAGTGATTCTGTGGGTAACTATGATATTTATATTGTGTTGTTGATATTCTATGGTTTTCATAACCCGTCCCCGTCCGTTGAATTGATGCGACGGGATCGGGGAAACAAATCTGAGGCGGTATAAAGTGCGCCGGGTCCGCTAGTAAACAATACAATTCAATATAAACTTATTAACTACCCGAGTCATTCATACAATCAAACTATTATGCACGTAGTCAACTATTGCACGTGAAGCCTACGTAATCGCTACGATTCCGTAGGCGTGCTACGATTGATGTCGTAGACGACGTAGCATGAAGTTGACATCATATTCGAAGACGCAAAGTATGCAGATATACGTTGCCATTCAAAGCATGACTTGTAAAAAAATGAAGCCTCGCAACTCTTCTACCGCAAGAAGTTGTGAGATCTATGTTATACCAAGTCGGTTAATATGTTTCGTCCGTACTTAAGGATCCTTCTGTGTTAAGTAATTCATAATAAGCTAACCATATAAATAATAAAAATATTTTATGTTAATGTTTTTGTTTTATGTCTATTTAAAACACACCGAACACCGCCTCCAAGACACCATCGACATTGGTGACAAAAGCCGATCATTTGTCACAACCTCGAACAAAAGACAAGTGACAATGACCGGGCGGCTTGAGAGAGTAGCTCACCGACGCTTATGTACAAAACTATAATACTGATGTTACGTACAAAAGCGTTGGCGAGCGTTCTCAAACGTAGACAATCGCCATTAAACGCAGCGCAAGTGCAATATTTCACTTTAGGTGCACTCCGGTGCGTGCAGTGTCTGCGCACTCGGTTGCGCTTCTGTTTTATCACTTCACTAAACTGTTCTCAACACTTGGCTGGAGCTCGCTAAGTTACTAACAATATTATTTGGCTGTTGTGATATTAAATATGTATTTATGTCTTTTTCATATACAGGTTTATGTTACTTGGCAGTCTACATCGAATTGTTGTTATAAGAATATATAGATTTGTGCTGTATAGCACCGTGCCTCGGAAAGCACGTAAAGCCGTTGGTCCTGCGCTTGATCTCTCACCGGTCGTGTCGGTTTACCGTCCCATCGGAGCACGAGAGTGAGGAAATAGAGTGTAATATAATACACCTGTGTTTGCGCACACGCTTGTGTACTATAATATCACACGCAGATGGCGGATCTCTATTGAGATTGGCCGCCATGGCCGAAACTCGGTCAAGAGGACTATATGTATGCCACCTCAACTTTATAAAATGACTAACTATTAGTTATAGTAACTTCTGTCCTCAATTCTATCCCAATTATAAAGTTAGTACAGGACTACAACTCTTTGGGCGATTTCCCATTTAAAATAACACCCGTCTGGATATGTTTCCGGCCCTTAAGAGCTTTTGGAGTCATTGAATTGCATTTTGTTTGGACGTAGACTACTTACCCGTATATGACGTTAAAACGATAATACTAAAAGGTGTGATTACAAACCTTGTGAAAAGGTGGAATACCACATCGGTAGCTCCCAAGTTGAAGCTGTTTGCTGGAAAAAGCAAAATAAGGTGTAAAGCATTTTTACATCATTGGAAATATTTACATTAATTTTTAAATTATTTTTTACATCAAATCTATATAAGGCACTTCGAGATTAATAGTTGCTTAAATCCTGTTGAGGTATCTTTAGCAATACATTCCTAGAACGGTTGACCGATTTAGATGAAACTTTGATGTACTTATAATAAATACTAAGTAATATAGTATAATCAAAATTTTACCTTTCCCATTACTAAGTATCTAATAACTGATTTTTTATGACTTAGCCTTTTAAAAACAAAATCTCTGACGCCTGTCGTTTTATGTATAAAGATGTATTATTACATCATTACTAATATACGTATAAATAAAGCATCATATATTTAATCCCCAATTTGTTTATCTTTGAATTATAATATTCCTTTATCTATATGTAACACAATTTAACGTGTGAACGTGTAATTCCTGAAATGCGATATCGCAAAGGCCAGATATTTAGGAATCTACTGGCATTATATGATAAGCTTTAGCTACTGTTGTAATAAAATTTATTACGTTTATTACATATTAGCTTCCGTGCACGTATATATACATAGTTCAGTATAAATTAGCTTAGTATTTATCAAAACTATTTACGCATTAAGTTCATCAAAACTATTTACGTTCTGAAATTCTGGAATCTTCTTTTATAAAGCGTCTTTCGTATGAACTTTTATATTAGAGATACATTGTGATAATACAATTTTCTATAATGTATGCTGTACCTTTAACGACTTGTTCATTACAAATGTTTTTATTTAAACAGTTATATTAAACAGTTTTAAACCATCTTAAGCATTTCTCCAGAAACACATGTGCCATTTATCTCGTTCTTCGTGTAAACGAGAATTTCTTAGAAAAAGGTTTTAAAAGAGCTTTTAGACCATGTTTAGTCTCATATCATATCATCGACATTAGCTTACCTGCCTTTACCTAACAGTACCTTCCTTTACCTAACCTTATCGATCTTTACCTTAATAAAGTAACTAGCGCGAAGTATATTAGTAAAAGTTTCCGTCTATTTTCAACGTTTATACCTTTTCCATCTATATCTGCGCACATTTTAACTTAGAAGATGTATCTCCATATCTCTGTACTCCATAGGAGATTGTTTATCGATTAAATACTATAAACATAAGCGCAGCTGTACGGTACAGCGACATCATATAACGTGCTCGTAAGCGGGATCCATTGCTTGTTCTTTATTAATAGCAATCGTTAAGCCTTGTACAAGTATTACGATTATATGAGGAAATTAGAATAGATTACACCGATTGACTTTTGATAATCTCTGCCAAATCGCGTCACAAGAATTGGCTGACAAAAAAACTCATACAATTTTTAATTGTACTGTTTATGCAACACTTAACAACATTTAGTTCAAAAATATAAAGGAACATACGTTTTTGAACATTTATTACCGATCTTAACACGTTGACAGTCCCTGCATCACATATGATACAAATTGATCTTTCACGATACGTCCTTGCATCACATATGATGCAAGGAGGCGTACAGACTATCGATCGTTTATTTCCGAAGACGTCTGAGTTAGGGAAATAAATATTATTAGGACGTCTAGTGTAGATATTAAGAAAAGTAAAACACCAATGATCCAACACATTTTTTTTATTGAAAGAAAATAATGCAAAGACAAAAATTATACAAAAAACCAATGAAATTCGTTAAAGCATGGGATGCAAAATGGCTTATTACATTGTTTACACTCTGTGTGTACCTGAGGTGATTTCTTCTGAGCTTCTTTTGTGGTGCTGCCAGCATCCTTCAATTTCTTGTAGCAACTAAGACAGCGTTTTCTTGCAATTTTACCATTAGCTTTTCTAGGTATATTGGCAATTTTATGCGATAAAGCCATTAGAGATCTTGATGGCCCTGTAGCGGGTGCAGCTAATTCTCCAATTGCCATTAATTTTCGTATTATGTATTCATGGCCAGCTAATAATCTAATTTTTTTGGTTGGATTTAATTCATTATGAAGGATGATGGCATTCACAACTCCAATAGACAAAACATCTGCTGCTATCTTTTTGTACCAAATACAGGTCTTTCGCACAGGAGAATTGTAGCTTGCTAATTGATCCGCTAGATCAATTCCTTTTTTGCCATTATTGTAGGTAAGTACCATCTTTGGTTTCATAATAGGCCGAAACCCTCCAGATAGTTGCATTTCATGATTGTGGCATGTAGATAACATGAAAACATCACGTTTGTCGTGCCATTTTAGGCAAGTCATGCAGTCATTTTGTTGAGCGGCGACTTCACCCTTTTTCAATGATTGGTATACCACCTCATGAGGAAGCCCTCGCCTTATTTTTCTGACAGTTCCACAAAAATCAGTTTTCTGGTTTTTAAGAAATCTAGCTATAATAATTGTCTGCGATCAAAATTCTACCTTCATTCAATAGATCACGACTTAAATTCACGACAACAGACCCTGGTTTATCTAAGCCTTCTACTTCTTCATTCTGGCCACAATAAATTTTATAGCTCCAGGTATATCCATTTGAAGTACATAACTTATAAATTTTCATACCATACTTGTTAGACTTTTGAGGATTAAATGTTCGGAATGCCAATCAACCTCTAAATCCAACCATAGACTCGTCTACTGCAACTATTTCACCAGGAGTATAAATATTTCGACAATTGGTAATAAATTTATCAATAAAAGGCTGAATTTTATACAATCGTTGATTCTCGTGGTCTGCTTGGTTATCAGAAAAGTCAACAACATCGTAAAATTAAAGAAAACCTATTATATGACATGCCAATTTCATGAAGAAGTGGGTGGTAATACAACATATCCTTTTCCCAGTATGATTCTAGAGTAGGAAAACTCAAGAGGCCTGTCAATAGATACACTCCCAAAGACCCGCGATTAATCATGACTGATGTTTATAATTATTTTTCTGCAACTACCGCAAGAAAACTAAAATAATTAGTTATATGAATACCCACATTTTTGCATCGACGTCCCTGGATCATATGTGATACACTAAAATTAAGGACGAGACGTCCCTGTATCACATGTGATACATGCTGAAAATAACTAATAAATTACAGTGACGGAGATTTCTAGTATAAATTTATTAAATGTGAAGTATTTCAAACTACCTTAAATAAAAATACCGCGGGACGTCACGTGAAGGTTGTTGGATTTGGCCTGGACAGTCAACGTGTTAATTAAGTCATATGAACACTGTTCTTAATTTATTTTTGAACTAATACAAAACTGTAAATACACTTTTTTGTTTAAAAGGAAGTAAACACTGTTGTACAATGGAAAATTTAATGTCACTTTTTTATCTCCTACCGCCAAAAAAAAAAGACCATATATTTATATATTTATATTATTATATACGAGTATTGTTGGTTTTATAAGGAATTTAATATTTATGTACTTTATGTATGTTAAGATATGAGTGTGTATGTTTTATGTGGAATGTAAATGTGAATGGAAGGAGGCCACATGTTCACAAGCTAATCGGTACTTCGTCTCGTGTCAGGGTCCCGCTAAAATCAGGGAACAGCGATCCTGAAGACTAAAGAAAGAGGTAGTAAGCAGATGGGCAGAACATTTTAACACCCTGTTAAACGTAGACCGCGGTGTAGACCTACAACATCTAAGCTCTATAACAGAGTTACCGACATATTCCGAGCTAGATGAACCATTGACGTTGGTTGAAGTTGTGAGTGCCATCAAACAGCAAAAAAACATCGAGCCGTTGGCACGGATTTAATACCCGGAGAGCTTCTTAAATGCTGTGGCAAGGAATTACATAAGACTATTTGGAAGTTGTTTGTACGTATGTGGGATGAAGAACAAGTTCCTACTGAGTTTAAAACATCGCAGATCATTCCTCTTTATAAAAGCAAAGTGATCGTTCTTGCTGTAATTCTTATCGTGGCATTTCACTCTTGTCAGCGCCCGGGAAAGTCTTTGCCAGAATACTATTAAACCGGCTAAAACGTCTGTCTGAAAAATTACTGCCTGAGACCCAATTTGGATCCCGGCCAGAACGTGGCACATGTGAAGCAATTTTTTTCAATCCGTCAACTGCAGGAAAAAAGCAGAGAGCAAGATCAATACCTTTACCTCTGTTTCGTTGACCTTGAGAAAGCTTTTGACAGCGTGCCTCGGACAGCTTTATGGCTGGTCCTCGAGAAACTGGGTTGTACGAAGAAGTTCACGAAGCTATTGAACCTCCTGCATGACAACATGAAGTGTTGTGTCGCAGTTGATGGTGAGCAATCGGACTTTTTTCCTGTTACGTGTGGGGTAAAGCAAGGTTGTGTTTTGGCACCCACAATGTTCGCTTTGTATTTCGCAGTCGTAGTGCGCGAAGTTTTACAAACTGTGGATGAAGGTGTCCGAATTCGATTTCGGACAGATGGTGAACTTTTTAATTTATTAGCTTAAACCTGGAAAGGCACCTTAACCGACAAACAACGGTCATCCGCGTCCAACCCCTAAACCAACCCCCGCGAAATTTCTACTCCCGGAAAGCTCCATTCCTGAAAAAGGTCATGTTCCTGCTAATATGAACATGCTGGCTCTTTCTGTAAGTTCAAACTAGTGCAACTAACTATTTAGCAAAGGTGTAAAGTGTGTGTACTTTTTTCAGCTATATAATTAATAATTCAAGTGATAAAACGTACTATTTCCGTGTGTGTGTATTTTTCTGAGATATCATTGTCATCAGTTTCATTATTATTGTTTCTTAGTAGCGAGATAAAAGAAGGACGTCTATCACACCGTATCGCACAGTTATAAATTCGTACTAGTTACATTTTCTTACTCTAATTCCAAATTATTTAAAAAATAAAAAATAAAATGTCTCAAAAAGAATCACATATTAAAAGTGAATAGGAATCCGTACAAATCGGGACATTATTTAAATTCATTAAATCTTACGATGGTACACGCGAAAAATTAAATTCATTTTTGACAAATTGCGATAATGCAATGTCTCTAGCTATCGATAATCAAAAACCTATACTTTTCAAATTTATTCTATCTCAACTAGAGGGCAAAGCCGAAACAGCTTGTTCCATCAAAGAATTCAGTGATTGGGAACAATTAAGTTCTTTTTTGAAAAATCAGTTTGGGGAAAGGAAACATTATGCCCATTTGTTAACAGACTTACAGGAGTGTCGCCAACTCAGTAATGAACTAGTAAACCAATTCGCATTGCGCGTTGAAACCCGTTTATCAAAATTATTAACGGAAGTTACTTTATCAAATAAAAAGAAGACTGAATTAACCGGTCGTGTAGCGGCTATGGAAGATTTGGCTTTAAATACTTTTCTTCTCGGCCTTAAACATGAAATCTATAATTTAGTCCGCGGTAAGAACCCTTGTTCATTAAATGAAGCCATTAACGTAGCGGTATCGGAAGAAAAGATCCTGATACTTCTTAACAGACGAAATCCCAATAACTTACCCGCGCAACGACCATTCGTAAAACCTCAATATTCCGTAAAGCCTGCTAATGTTCATCCTAGACCTCAACCTTCAAACCAATTTAGAACAACCAATCAAACCCCATTCTGTCGATACTGCAAAATTCCCGGTCATACAATTGAGAATTGCAGGAAACGCGAGTATAATAATAACAGATTTAAAGTTCCCTCAAAACACCTCAATTTCCACTACGTCCAAAACAAGAGTTTTCCAAGCCCAATCATATCAATTGCATAACTAATGATAATGATGATATTTACTATGACCCTGAATCGCAACCTTCAACTAGTAATTACGAAATTCCACACACTAGTGACCAAGAACATTTAAACGAATAATGGGTTCACGTAGGTGTCTCGTGAGACCCAAAAACCCAACCTATGCACAGCCCATGAATAGAAACGACACCCATTATGTATCTAAGGACCACAAGGGTAACCAGCCCCAAGCAAGTGTCCTATCCTCTGTATCCACGGACCACAAGGGTAACCAGCCCCAAGCAAGAGTCCAAACTCATTGAAAATCCAAGGTCAAATCCATACAAACCTTAAAAAACGACGATTCCTGCCAAACCCTGAAAAAGAAAGAAACTAAAATCTACGAAATATCATGCAATCCAAATAAAATATACTTACCTCACGTCGTCGTTAAAACATCCGTTAACGACAAACCACTTACCTTACACGTCGATACCGGATCCTCTGTTTGTCTCCTCCAGAAATCCTCCATCCAATCGTTCTCCAACCTAAAACTAAAAAATAATATTATTCAATTAAAAGGTATAGACAATCATGAAGATTCTGTTCCAACTCTTGGTATTCTAGATATCAATCTTATATTTGGAAAAGAATCAATCATTTTTACATTCCACATAACAGAACATATAAACTTACCTTATGATGGTATAATAGGAAATGATTTACTTACCATTTTTCAGTGTTCAATTGACTATAATAAAAAAATACTTAACTTAGATAAAAATAAAATTAAACTTCATTTTACTGATCCTACTTACCAAATTCCTCCTCGTTCAGAAATAACAATAGAGTGTTCGGTTAATAATCCTGATTTAAAAGAAGGTCTTATACTCGATCAACGTTTAAGTGAAACATTATTTATTGCCAACTGCCTAATAAAAGTAAAAAATAATAAACGAGTAAATCTCACAGTCCTGAATAGTTCTGAAGAAACCGTTACCCTTAACTCCAACCTTCAACTTACCTTACATCCAATTGACTATGAATCATATCAATCATGTGATACTAATCAATCTTGTCTGGAAAGAACTAATCAAGTACTTAAACTTCTTCGTATTTCTCATCTTAACTCTGAAGAATGCGAAGCCTTATATTGATATAGTAGATAATGATGTGCTTCTCCAAAAGTTTGCAGCTGCCGGATTTTCCCCTACGTTGCTACTTTTTTTC
>DWGW01002204.1:0-10074 GCA_018247775.1 Udranomia orcinus
CCACCATAGACAATGCAAGTCTGAGTTATTGCGCGGGCAATTCAAATTAAATGAAGACTAAAAGGCTTCATTTACATCTCCCTCCCCGGCTGAAAAAAAACCTATCCTATTCCATCACTGGTAAAAGTTTTGTCACATGAAACAAGTTTGATTCTAATTTTCTGTATCCTGTATTTATTTTATAAATTGAGTTTGATATTTTTTGTATAATTTCATAAGGTCCTATTTTTATTTCATCAAGTTTTTTTCTATTTAATCGGTTACCATTTTCCACATACACAGAATCTCCTACTTTAAATTCCCAATTCTTCCTATTTTTGTCAAATTGTTGTTTATTATAATTGTGTGATTTTATAGTCCGTTCCAAAGCCATGTTTCTATCTTGTAATAAATCATTTTGTGTTATATGTTTTTTCATTTCATCTGGTAAGATATTAATCACTTTTCCTTCCATCAAATATATTGGGGAAAATCCTGTCACTGTGTGTTCAGTTTCATTATATTTCTGGGTACATTCTTGAGCTATTGTTGACCATGCTGTTTTATTGTTCTTTTCATTAATTTTACACCTTATTTTGTTAAGTAATGTTTGGTTAAGCCGTTCATTTAAACCATTTGAAAAAGGTGCATTCACTGCTGTGAAGATTATCGGTATGTTCTCTTTTTTCAAAAAACTTTTGAAATCCTTTGAATTTATGCCTGGGTACTGATCAGACAAAATCATTCCAATTTTGTTTTCAGGATAAACTTTTTTCACAAGCTTTATAAAATCATCGGCGTTTTGGGTTTTTGATGTCAAAATATAAGCATACCTGGTGAAATGGTCTACCAAAAGATGCAAGTATGTCTTTGTAGAGCGGGAGCCACCAAATCCACCAATGGTATCTATAGAGACTATTTCGAATGGGTAGCTAGCGGGACCTAGATGCGACATTAATCCATATTTAAATTTAGTTCTAGATTTATTTTTTATGCATATTTCACAGTTATCACAAATTTTTTTTATATTGTGTATTAAATTTTTTGCTGTATAGAATGGTTTGATTTTATTCTCTATTTGTTTTATACCTATATGGCAGTATGTATAATGTATATTTTTTATTAGTTCTTTACTAAATTCCTCAGTGAGTATAATTTTTTCTTTTTTTCCTATCTTTTTGAAGTATATTTTATTTTTTAATATTAGTTTATTTCTATTAAATTTTATATCATCGTTTTCTTTTTGATCATTTTGGATATCCTCTATTTTAATAAAATTTAAAATTTTTAAAACTTCTTCCTGATTTACATTTGGTTCTAATACTGGGTTTCTACTTAAACTGTCCGCTTCTACATTATCTTTTCCCGGCGAGTAAATCACTTCAAAATTAAATTGTGACAAGTAATACGTGAGGTCTCCTAGCTCTTCGTCTGTTCTTGCCCTAATATTTAGTTTTTCTAGAGGTTTATGGTCCGAGAACACCTTAAATTTTTTTCCTATGAGCCAATGTTGCCAATATTTTACCGACTCTTTTATTGCTAAACATTCCAGATAAATAGCTTTTTTTCGTTTCTGGCTGTCATTTAATTTTCTGGAAAAATAAGCACATGGCTTTTCTTCGCCATTTTCTTGTGGCTGTTTTAAAATCGCCCCTATACCTTGTATACTAGCGTCCGTATAAATATGTATAGGTAAATCCGGATCAAAGATTTCTAAAATAGGTTTTAAGCAAAGCAGTTTCTTTATTGTATCAAAAGCATCTTGACATTTTTCTGTCCAGGTAAATTTTTGATCTTTTCTTAGCAAATTGTGTAAAGGATCTAATATGACTGATATATTTGGTATATATTTTCCGTAGAAATTTATTTTACCTAAAAACTGTCGAATATTTTTTTTTGTTTTTGGAACCGGGAAATCTTTTATAGCTATTAAATTATCCTTTAGTGGAGTGACTGTATTATTTTTTATTATATGGCCCAAATATTTTACGGAGTCCTGTGCAAAAGAACATTTGGTAAATTTCAATCTAAAGCCCTCCTTTGATATAGCTTCCAATAACAATGATAAATGTTTAATGTGTTCAGTGAACGTCTGGGAGAATACTAAAATGTCGTCAATGAAATTTACTGTAAAATCTGATAATTTATGCTTCCTAATAATACTAGTTAATATTCTTTGAAATATAGCAGGAGAAGTTTTTAAACCGAACGGTAAACATGTCCATTGAAAGTGATTTTCTTGAGTAACAAATGCTGTTTTCTTCCTATCTTCCACTTTTAACGGGATAGACCAAAACGCGGAATTTATGTCTAATGTTGAGAAAAATTTACAATTTCTTGTTTTTACCATTAAGTCCTCTATAAGCGGGAATGGTTGCGACTGAGGAACTACTATTTTGTTCAAATCGCGAAAATCTATACATAACCTGGATTTTCTTCCTTCTTCTTTTTTGTAGGCTAATGTTACAGGGGCTGCGAAAGGGCTATAAGATTCCTCAATTAATTTTTTTTCTAATAATTTTGACACCTGCTGTTCTATTTCTTTTTTATCTTCAAAATTACACCTGTACGGTCGTTTGCTACAGTATGTATCTACTAGTAAATCTATATGTGCTTCATAGTCTTTCACTGAACCCACATCATATTTATCTTTCGCGAATATTGATTTATATTTGTTAATCAATTCATCGATTTTTGACTGTTCGTTGATATCTAAATGGTTTACTGAAATGTTAAAATTAGTAACTTCTATGTGTTCATTAAAATTTACCTCACGTTTATCATTCATAAAAGCACTATTCTTCGCCATTACTTCCCTATCATGTTTTTTATCCATTGAATATGGTTTATTTGGAATTCCGTTACCTGTGAAGCCAGGAATATTTTCTTTTTTTTGTATTATGTCTTTGTTTAGGTTTTGTGATATTTCCAATTTTTCATTTTGAATCAATTGAAAAGATTGTATGCAATCTAATCCTATTAAAAAATCATAATCAAAGTTTTGTTCATCTATGACAAAAACATCCATTTTTTTTTCTATTTCAAAAATTCTAATCTTTAATGTTACTATTCCTGTAGACTTTTTTACACCATTAATCGTTTTTAAGTTTGGCTGACTATTGTTGTTGTTTGGATTATTTCTTAAAAGTAATAATCTGGAGTTAATTAAACTTACATTTGATCCTGAATCATAAACCCCCAAAGTTTGTATAGAATCATTAATTGTTAGTTTAATTTTGATTAATGGTGGAATTATTAGTTTTTTGGATCTACTTCATTTAAACTCATTTCTAATTCTGAATTATTAACACTCCTAATTTGTTCTTTTTTTGAGCGATCCCTATCACCGTCTTTATTTTTAAACCAACATACAGATTCTGCATGAAACCGTATTCCTTTCTTTTCTTTTTCACAGATTTTACATGGCTGGTTTTCTTTTAAGTTTCTCTCTTTCATTTTACTCTCAAAACCTACTCCTCTTTTTTCTACAATCCTTTTATTTGTTAAATGTTCTAAGCCCCGAATACTATTAAATAAATCCTCGGTCTCCTTTAATTTATTTCTATCAATTTCGTCTGCTATGAAATTAGGTAGCCCAGTTACAATTAAATCAATTAAAGTAGGTTTATCTATTGATTGGTTTATTTCTAGCAAAAGCCTCTCTTTCTTTAGAGCATATTCGAGTAATGAGCCCTGCCTATATTTAAATAGAATAGCATACCTTATTGGTGACCAGCCCTTGCTTGCGTATGTTTCACAAAAATTGTTTTTCCAAATAAGCCATTCTGAATTAATTGAATATTTTATAAGCATAGAACTATACCAATCTTGACAATGATCGTCCAAAAATATTCGAAATACTTGAATCTTCTGCATATCTTCATCTATACCTATACGAGAACATTCAGCTTCGAAAATGCCCATCCACTGTAATACACTTGATGTTCTTTTAGTGAATTTTTCCATTACAAACTTCTCCGATAATTTCTTCAAATTAAACTGTTTAGATTCTTTCTTCAATTCAACAAAATTTTCCAGAATTTTTGAAAGAGCTTCTGTTGACGTTTCCTCCGTAAAAACCTGCTGTTGTTCTTTTGATTTAGTCTGCTCCAGTAAATATCCTTTGAACTGCATATTTCCATCTTCATCCATATAAGCTTCACGTAACTCTGGTGTCATTGAAATCCATACTTGTCTCCTTTCATGTCGTTTTTGAAGTGTAGCTCTTACTTTTTGAAAAGCTTGAGTTCTCATAATCGCATCATGTAGTCGCACCGGTTGGAATTGTTCCGGAATTAAGAAAGTATTTTTTTCGGCATCAATGATTGAGGTTATGCACGTTATGCTTGTTTTCGGATCTTCGCTCGCTTTCACAGCGAATTCAAATCTTAGCTTCTCCATTGTTTACAATCGCTATAATTAATGTTGTTTTGTAATATATTGTTTATTGAAACAAAAACTCAATTGTTGCTCTGTAAAGAGAAATATATTTTTTTTTTAGATACAGCGTTATACAATTACTTACTTTTACAAACACAATTTACACTATAATGATTTAGGTACAAATTATTAACCTGTAAAGAGAAACAACATTAAAAGCTATTGCTTCAATTATTTTCCTATTTTATTACTCGTATAACAAATATGTCTTAATTATATCTCCTTTACAATCACCTTGAGAATTGCAATGTCATAACCATAAAGCAACTGTGTTGCCACCATAGACAATGCAAGTCTGAGTTATTGCGCGGGCAATTCAAATTAAATGAAGACTAAAAGGCTTCATTTACATATATAGATTAACAATATCAATTGTTCAACCGTTTTTATTTGAGTACTTGCAATGATGGGTCATGATAAAATTCCAGGATTATCTATGAAATTTTGAAATCATGGTCACATTAAAAATAAAATATCATTTGTTATAAACCAGACAATTTTATGCACAGCGTAGACATATACAATAGGTGTGCTTAAGTATTAATCCTTCTATTGGCCCTGGGCCCCGAGCTTGGGCGCAGGCACAGCATATACATGTCGTAACGTGGTGGGTCTGTGTGCAGGTGAAACGCAAGGACGCGGTGCTGACGAAGTGCTTCCACGTGTTCTGCTGGGACTGCCTGCGCACGCGCTACGAGACCCGCCAGCGCAAGTGCCCCAAGTGCAACGCGGCCTTCGGCGCCAACGACTACCACCGCCTCTACCTCTCCACCTAGCGGGCCCCCGCGCCGCCCCCGCGACTCACCCGCGCGCACCCGCGTGCACCCGCGCGCACCCGCGTGCACCCGCGCGCACCCGCACCACACCCGCGCCGAACCCGCGGTGCACCCGCGCCCCACGCGTCCCACCCGCGCCCCGCCCGCTTCTGTGTCGGGGGACACCGTCGCCTGCACCACGCCGGGGTGTAGAGACACGCCCAACACCGGGGCCCGGCGCCGCCGCGTCATCGTGTGCGCCGCTTCTACCCAGCCATTTACCAACCGCAGAAGTCGGGTGCATTGTTCCGGGGATTAACGTGTAGTCCCCGGATTGTGGCTCTCATGGGAAGCTCCCGTGCTGTTCTTATGGGTGGATGGTGGCTCGCGATCTTACACTCTATACGGCCGTCTAGTTTCTACGTTCGTTTTTCTTGTGTACATAAGGTTATACCAAGATGACATGATTAGAAGTGCCCCAATAAAATTGTAAAATAACAAAAAATTCCAATTCAATTCTAGGGTTCAGTATGTGATGAGGCAAAGGGGTTACAAGAAACTGCGTAGGAAAATCCCTTTGAAATACATTCATAGAGATTAATTAAAAAGTCGTATATCAATAGTCATAAATTTCACATTATCATTGAATCATTCATTAGTGAGTGAATGAATGAATGAATGTCTGATGTTGTTAATACGCTAGATGTATCCACTAGGCATCTTGGAAACACAAATGTTAACATTATCAGACGTGCTAGTAAAAGTGGACAGATCGCTAGTAACATATAGTTTATCCATTAGCTATGAAACAGCTCTTAAATCTTGAGGTCCCATCACACCCCGGACACAGGGAAACCCATCGAGCGACATAGAAAGCGTTATAAACTATTCATTACAATCTTAAATAGTGGCAAATCAATTTGCCTCTCACTCGATCTCACCAGATGTGAACGAGATAGACGCACGTCGATGACGACCGTCGTGAATGGCGGTCGTCACGCGTGTCGCCACGAACACCATCTGGCGGATACTCGCCGATATTAATACTATGTTAAGTCTTATACCAGTATTGAACAAATTGAGGGTTATGAAGCATAACCCGATATGTGTAGAATTTATAAATTTAATTATTTTGAGATCAACTTTTCATGTCCTTTTAGTGGAAATATTGAATATACCGAGTTATAGCTTAATTAACAACAAAGAACATTATTTTCATAAATAATTAGCGAAAAGGACATAAAAGTCATCACTATGAACAAATAATTAAATTCATGAACGCTTTAACTTATCGGGTTTTGCTCCGGAACACTCGAAATTTAATTTCCTATCGTGTCGGTTGGAGATTGTCTTTTTTTTAGGCGTTTTGGTATTCTTTGTCAACTGTTTTCTTCGAGTTGTCTCGAAATCGTGTATGAACGAATGGCATGACTTAGCGCTACAGTTGATCCAATATGCCGGGATACTTTTGATTAGATATGCGATGCAATTATGACAGATATCCACCTCACAATATTCAATATGCGATTTCCAATTGGAAATGCACTATTAATTTTTTTTTTCTATATTTTCAAACGTTTTCTCAAGCCCGACATACTGTAGCGCATGCATTAGAGAAATTTTTCAATTATCTGTCACAATCAATGGTTTCCGATTGTGGACTTCGATTAAAGTATTTACAATGTATGTAGAATTCTAGTTAGAAACAATTAATTGTTTTAATAATTTTAACAATAACTTTATAAGCTAAGTGTGTACAGCGCGTGTAAGGGACATGAATTTTACATTGGTAACGGTTTGGAATTAATTTTAAATACATTTTGTATCGCTGTAGTGGTGTAAGTACAACAATTCTTTACTATGTGTATTCTCGCGACTAGAGAGATTTGATTACGAATTAAATGTAGATAGGATAAAGGAAATCGTACGGATCGCTTTAAATTAAAATGAAACAATTACCTCTCGTATATATAATCGTGATCTATCTAATTATTGTTTATTGTAATATTTCATGGAATATTCGCACATTACATTATTGTATTATATTGCGACGTTCATGACTAGGCGTTACGATGTTGGATTAACGTTTGTTAAATATCCGAAGATAAACTTAATTGATTCTAACATTCATCGGGATTTCATAAGATTTCACAAAACATGTGATATTTAATTTCGGTAGTATAAGTTATAAAAACGAACATTTGTATAGAATTGACATCGAAAGGAATCGAGAACCCTATTCGACGTGCATTTCTTTATCAATGTTCACGTGAATAGGTTTAGTTGTTATATAAGTTTATTTTTTATTTTTTTTTCACTCAAATCGAATGATTACTCTTAAAGCCTTTCGCGCCCATTTCATTTGACTACAGCTTATACCAGCCCATATAGTTTTCTCATCTCCATCACAATGTTGCTTTCTTCTATATTTTTATTTGCTGGTATCGCTTCAAACTTACTCCCTCTTATTCCCTCCCTCGCTACGTGTAGGCTGCGATCATTTTTTTTATTGTTAACCATTTTTTTTTCTGTTACACGTTCCTCCTTTTTTGTCTCGCGTTTAAACATACGTGTTCTTAGTTATAAGAAAACACAGATACAGAAAACTAGATAAATGTTAATTTATCTAGTTTTCTGTATCCATAAACGTTTTCCCATAATAATCTCTTGGGCGGGAACTATGCTTTTGAAATAAAATAAATATCATCATACCTCGCGTAGTTTTTACGCTTATCCAAATTTTGAAGGATCTGTTGTTTTTCTTTTTGGCCGTATGTATTTAACGATTGATTATTAAACTCGAATTGTATATCTTCGGTTTTTACCCTGGATAGCAACGCGTCTATGGTAAATAGTGATAGGTAATTATATTAACATTCGTGTAGTAGAATTGTATTTTCATGTGTATGATGATTGTGCCCCTTTTTAAAATTAGAACACTTAAAGAAAACCATCGATTTATGCCCACCATTGACAATCTTTATTTGTTTTTTTTTATTTCTACTAATATTAAAAATAATAAACTAAAATTAAAAAATAATAAATAAAAATGTAATTATATCATAATAAAATTAAAAAAACCGAATTAACTTCAGTAACAGTATGCAGTAAAATTGATACACTTAAACTCGATAATAATATAAAAAAAAAATATAGTTCGCGCATTGACTTTTGGCAAAAAATGTGTCATTTACACGCGCCGTAATAGTGCAGTCGTACAGTGTTTAGAATTACGCGATTAGTTATATTTTAACACTAATGAGAAAATAAAACTTGACTACATAAGAATTTAATGGGACGCTGTTGATCATTCATTCCTTAATTTATAGTAAAAAAAAAAAAACGATTTTTCCATGTATTTAACTGATATGAATTTAACGATGCACACAAAATAAACATAATTTAAGAGTTTTTTTTTTCTGAATGCATTTCGCGAACGCGTACGCCGCGCGTGTATGTTCTATTGTTGTATTATATTGAGATATCATGAAATCGAACAAGTGGACGGATGTAGTTTATTTTGTATTTAGTGTAGGCTTAAGATTTTAATTGTATAATTAGTCCAATGATGGAAGTCTGTGTATGTATAGATAAGAGATGTGGGATCTGTGTTTTTGTTGTGGGCAACTGTAAATTCCTCTAGTTGTAGTAGTACCCTCACACTGCATTTAACGGGATACAAGTACGTCACCTCCGCGCGGATTTTGAGTCCAGTGTCGCGTGGAGCCAATTGTGGTTTTGTACCGGGCATGTGCCCGCCGTACCCCGGTCTGATCTCATTCGCGCAAATTATACCCACCTTTAATGATTTTATTGTCTCAGTTAGCAAACTCTCGAATTCTATTCTTTGCTCAGCTAAAAATATAAAGTATCTGCTCGTGTCGATTCGTTTCTATGCTGCTTTTTTCTGCACACGATTTTTTAGTACTATGATGGATGATTCCAGAAACATTTTTGTAAAATTGTCAGGATTTGGTGTGAATGTGTCGCTTCCAATCAAGAACTCAACAGCTAGTACTAACAAATTAGTTAAGACTACGACATAAATGTCAGACATGAATTTCTGTACTGCTCACGCTTGTACGCAATTCACACGGCCGCTGGCGAGACACTAATTATCGTGTACACTAGTACACTAGCGTTCATGCAAAAATACTCGTATTGAGTGTACGTTGTAGTGTCGTAGTTTAATCTGACCGTTATTCTAGAATTGTATGCAATTATAAAATTATTATATATGAATCCGATATTTATTATATTATACCACACACGCACGCACGCACGCACGTTATGGTAGTTAAAATGTTGTGTTGTGAAACCCGAGTGCGGGGATGGATGCAATTGATGAATATTTTGTGAACGACTTTGCCGTGGGCTCAAAACCCGTGACGGAGTGTACTGTCGAGAGTACTGCTGTAGTCGCCAACAGCCCACTGACTGATATTTATACTTTAGGATTAACATTCATGCAATAAAATCATTAACCGCGATTGAAGTGCGTAACAAGTATTCCTTCGAAGTTGAAAACTTTAGTGGACGTGTGTAGTTTTAAAGGTCTAAGCAAATTGATGTTACATACGATAATATGATCTATTATTATTGGTCGTCGTTTACAGTGAAATGGTCTGTGTGTTAGTGATGTAAAGTATACATCATGAGAATAATAGATAGCAAAATGTATCAGATTTGAAACTGAATCAGAGATATAGATCAACATATGTGTAACTGATTGAATTTTCATTGATTGATGTTTCATTGTAAGATTGCAAAGTTTGCAATTTGCTTTGCAGTCAGTGTTGCTATTACCATTATATGACAAATGTTCCTGCCCTAATAACAGCAGTATTCTTGCTGCTGTGTTCTGGTTTGAAGAGTGTGGTCAGGGAGACATACTTAACCG
>DWGW01002205.1:0-10073 GCA_018247775.1 Udranomia orcinus
TAGATAAACATTTTATTATGAGTGATATAGAACACGACGTGATGGAATGACGACGACCCACATCCTTAGTCGTCGTTGTGATGGAATGATGTTTGATTTAGTCTAGTTTTATGTAGGTCGTCTAGTATAAAATTTATTATTATATAAATTAATGAGAGGTAGAATCATTTTTTTCTGACCAACACTGACTTGTTTTAAATTGTGAGCCAGTCACCATAGACAAGATACTCTATACTACTAAATCGGGCTTAAAAGTACGAATGAGTATATAAGATACATGTCATGTATTAGAATAAAAAAAAACCAAAACACTGTCAATGTCAAATGTCAATTTGACAACTATATAAACATCGTAGTCCATATCATAATATTTGTCAATAACAATATTAATTAAAAATGTTCTCAATTTATAAAACATGTAGATAATGAACGTTTACTTCGATACAAAAATATTACGTGTATGCTTACTTCTACTTATTAAAAACTGTTTAGAGTTTTGCGTTATTCTGCAATAATTGCCATCAATAGCAAGATTCTAACATTATGTTGTCTCCTTCTTTATTAGTGTAAAGTGTAATCTATGTTAGATAATGTGTACTCTAATATAATGTGAGCTGTGCCTCAAGTGCATTTTCTTTGTTTTTATAAACATAATCTCGTTCAGTGCTCGATTGACTTTGTACTTTACTGTTTTTGATGTGTAAAAGGATTGCTATCATTTTGATTTCGTAGTGGATTGGAATATAGTGCATTTTTACGCAGATTGATTCAGTAAAAAAAAATACCCATTGAATTTATAACCTCCTCCTTTTTGGAAGTCGGTTAAAAATGGAAGGGCTAAGTCAAAATGAGAAGATCATTTGGAACTCGTGGGAGCAGAAATCTCAAAGGGATATGGTCAGAGAAGCAGCTGCAAAGGGTACTCATATAAATTTAGCAATAAAGTTTCTTATGAACAAAAATAAATGGAATGAGGAAAATGCTAGAGATTGGTTCTTAGCAGAGGTTAGTATAATACATAGGCATTGTGTTTATTTCTTGGACTATAAATATTATTTACAACATAGAGTTTGCTTATTTTTTTTTTTTTAAATTATTAGCATGTCAAAACATACTAGTAATTTTGTTAACCCCTCCAGCTAAGCTCGAAGGCTTTTGTTAGGAGTGGGTTCACGTCAATAGTGCAATGGGGATGTGAGGATCGAACCCACCTTAGAAATCCCACGAATCGCTTTAGAATTATTCTTATATCTTCTCCCATATTACTTATAATATATGTATATAGTATAATAGAATTATAAAGTATAAAAACACTTAAACATTCATAATATCTTCACTATCTCTATCTCCATATAAAGTGTTAGTAAAATGTACTTAAAATTTAGTAAAAAATTTCGATGTGCTTCTTACAAAACTTCTCATTTATTCACATTGCCGGATTACTTGTATTTGCCGGATTAATAGTTTTATAATGACAACAAAGTTTTAGCCCTTAATTAGAATTAAATCAACTTTGAGCTAAAATTTTGTTTTTAAACTAATCGCATTTAGTTACCTATTTCGTTTAGTGTTTGTTGAATAAAGTATTCAATTTACAGGTAAAAGCATGGACAGTCCAACTTCTCACACGAAAGCAGATATTCAAAGTGCTTCACATATTGAGCAAGGCTAATATTAATCCTGAAACACAGTTGATGGAGCTTGCCGAGACTTCACCACAGATTGAATACAGGGATTTCATAGTCAGTCATTTGGAAAAAATATCCAAAGATATGAAAACTGAAAACCAAAGTAAATGGCAAGAATTTAAGAGACATTGGCATTTGTTACGATATTTAGAAATGTCCTTCGAAGTCGACGGCACATTTAAACAAAACAAGGTGTTTGGGTCCAGTGGTAATAGAGTGTTTGTGAATGAAAGTGAGATTAAAGAGCTCACTATAGAAAAAATACAAAAATATCCACCTGATTGGAAAAGCAAAATCGCAACTACATTGTTTTTCGAGACATTTGGTAAAGTTCTATGTTAAATTTTTCTATTCCTTTTTTATTTCATTACATTTTATTTCTGTGTAAAATTGTTTAAATATAACAAATAATTCTATTGTATTTATAGTGCTATTATATGAACTATTCTTTCTGCATTCTGGAATGAGTCAGATATTATATACAAACAATGTTTGAGTCACCAGCATGTGTTAAATTTTATTGTTAATACATGCATTATATTACTAAGGTTTAAGGTAGAAAGGTTTAATGCTACTTTTCTAGTATGTTCTTTTCATTTTAGAATTCACACTACTGGACTTTTCATCACCTCCACAAATGTGGAATTACCTCATCGAACAGAACAAAGCCATGATTCTAGTCCGTTGGATCAATGTCCAGATGTCGGAAGTAGTTCGCGACATGAATGCACGATACTTGTTCTTCACCAACGAAAACTTTGCAAACAAACTCCTCAATATCGACACTAAAGGTTTTCGTACAGACATCCTCGAAAATCTAGACAATATATTTCGGACGTGGCCCATAACCAATGAGATGGTTCAAGTTGTCGCTAAAACGGACTGCTTTGTGTATACGAAAATGTGTATTTACGACACACTAAGCTCTTATGGCATAGTCGTAGAAGAGGAGCGTAAAGATCTGTACCAAATCATTGCGAGATTAGCGAGGACCCAAAACCTCAAGCTTATTGACGAGATATTATCGGAATCTTGTGCAACGATAAGTAAAAAAGACTTCTATTTGGAATTGGCCAAATATTGCGTTAAGAATAAGTTATACAAAGTTTTGACGACGTGTGTAGATAGTCACATGTTTGACACAGATTTAACGAATGTAGAAGATGAAGCTAGAGACTGTATTGAGCTCTGGTTAATGTTCAAGAGCATTGAGCAAACGTCAGACAGACAAAGCCACGTGGTGCCAGTGTATAAGACGTGCCAGCAAATTGCCAACAAAGACATTGATAATTACATATCTTCCAATCCACATCTCGTTCTGGGCATGATACTTCTAGACGATAACACTAGCTTGTTTGACATATTCACAAAGGAATTCTTAGAGTTCAAAGACTTCAAATTGCCCAACAAAGGCTATAGACAAAAACTTCCGCATCTAAATAATGTTTACATAAAGTATTCAAATAACAACGATCTGTATGAATGTAAGGATGTCAATGTCTATCAATTGCTATCGGGGTACCGCGGCATAGATGTATCGAAAGTATTTGAGTTTCAGCTCGTTAATCAGAGCTTAAACCATTTAGCTACAGATAAAGCGGACAGACGGAGTTTGGGTAGCCTTCTGTCTTCTGATGTTGAGATACGTACGGGAATTAAAGCTTTGTCGCAAAAAACCGTGAACATGCCAGATTTCACTAATGAGAAGCTCATGAAGCGATATGGATACATGGCCAAGTTAAATCATGTCTATTACTTAAAGCAGTATCGGCCTTGCAACGCTAGCCAGGCGTTCGTAGCTCAGCAGTACCAGACGTACAATCGCCTTCAGGAGAAGAGCATAAAGGGCGCATGTTGCGAAGCGCACGCTATGGCTTTACAGAACTGGTCTGATCCAGCGATGGCGGCGTGCGCAGTATCGTTCGTTGCAATGATCGGGTGCAACCCCACGAGATGCCGAGTCCACCTGTCCGCTATGCGAATGATCAAACACCATCTAATATATCGCGAAGATGTGAACGAGGAAAAAGCCAACAAAGTGATAAACGAGTACATGGCTAAGCTCATTCAAAGCAACGATGAGGCTGCGAGACAGATTCTACAACATCTAGAAGAAATAACATTGAAGAAACTTAAGGAAATACGGGAGAAAGAAGCCAAGTTTGACATGTCAGTAGTTCTGTACGAATCTCAGACGATGGTCAAGTTTGCAGTATTACATAATTTGCCGTTGCCCGAAATGCAACTCAGAGAATTTGTTCACGAAAATTCATGGTTTAACTTTTTGCTTTTTGGAGATGTTTTTCGGTACCCGTTAGCCCAAATGCTGCAACTGTCACAGGATTTTGAAAAGAAACCATACGCGGAACATTTGAAATACATAATGTTGCACAGAAACAGTGAAGATGATAAAGACAGCAAATCCAGTTCGAGCAATGGACAGAGGAGAATCAGGAGAATGAGTTCAGTAGATACTGTAAGTATTTAATTAAACATGAACTTATATCAAATAGACAAGACAAATACAGTGAAAATAATTCCAACAAGCATAGCTGTAACTTTCACACTAAAGCAAAACATACTAAAAAATCTAAAGGTTAAAATGAATACAAGTTTAAAATTGTATCCTACACTAGAAAATTTAGGTATAGATGTGTCCATCCACTTGCACAATAATATTAGGAGTTCTTTATTTATGAGCATTATAGTAAAATATTTTGGGTTGTCTCAATGTTTACACAAAGTCCACATTCCCCAGGCTCCGTCCCACAGTGGGTCGAGCGAGGTGTCACCGGGCCAGTACATGGGCCGGGACCTGTGGGAGGTGGCTGCAGCGTGCCACGGGCCCGAGGACCCGCCCGCCGCGCTCCTCCGCGCTGCGTATCACTACCGGGAGCCGCTGCTCGTGCTCATCGCCACTTGCTATGAGGTGAGTGTAGGGGATGATCAACGATAACTGATGAAAGGTTTAAGGTGTAATAGTGCAAATTATGGTGTAAAGTCCATTTTGAGTTGGTATAGAGGTAAAGAAGTAGTGTCATGATGGAAGATAAACATTATATGTGATTGTAATGGAGGGAGAAAAAGATAGCCAAGATAGCCTGCTCTCGATTTTGTGCTGGTCCTGTAGAAAGTACAAGTATTTTTTTGTATATTCGGTAATATTTACATTTATTTGACCATAACCTGTGGTTTTTTTAGCCAAACGCAATGGATGTGTTGTGGGGCCATTGGATTCTGGCGTCCTTAGAGAAAATTACTGAAGGCAGAGGGATAACTAGATCGGAAATTGCTCAACTAGTTCCATCTCAGCCCTTTCAGTACGTTGCCGAAATCTGTCTTCAAGAAGGCTATGTGACCACTTTGCATGAGTCTATGCTTATATTTATGCCGGTAAAGTTATGCCTTATTCTTATCATTTAACTTAAAACTGTTGCCATAAGATTTCATAAACAGTCAATCATTACGGTTCCAGGAGAGTCCCTTGACGCTTCTCACATCGTTTCTTTATCGATGCATACGCTTACGCGTATTCGATACTGAGACAAATAAGAATCTCGTGAGTTTCTTACAAATCTGTCAGCGTAAGTACAGCGTGGACTCGAATAACTTCAACTGTCAGATTTCAAGAGAAACGCTCCAGAAAATCGCCGTTTCGCTTGTGAAGATCGCTCTTTGCCACTGCTTCGACAGTGCCTTCCATCAAAGAGAGTTTTTGAAATGCTTGTCTGAAGCCCAGTTTGAGAAAAGCTTAACAGGTATGGTCTTATTAAACACTGTATTTTTTGTATTCTTTCGTCCATTTGCAGCGTATCCTCGAGTGAATTTTGATTCTTATTACACTTATTACACTCTCCTTTCTCGATTGAACGTTTTTCAATATCTTGGGATCACTTTTCAGTGCCGTCACCAAATTTTTCCACACTCTTCGAAATCTTTCAAATCTCGATGGAAACGTCCCTCGTCGTCAATATATCCAAGATGTTGCAAGATGACGCAGGTGTCTACCTCTCACAATGTGTTGAAATGTATACCGCGAGTCAGAATTACGTCGTAGCTCTCAAAATCGCGAAGTTAGCTGGTCTGCCTGTTAATGATATTCTGATAGCTGAATGGACGTCCAAGCACGGAGCTTTGGCAGCTAGAGAGGATGCAGTGGTTGAAGACAAAGATTACACGTACTTCATAGCCGAATGTAGCGAGGCTTTCAAAAAGGCGGGAGTACACTTCAACGAAGCGATCAACTTTCTCGTTAAGCACGTCGATGACATAGCGAACGCGGTGCAAAAGTTCTACGCCTATCGAATCATAATGAGCTGGTTCGAAGAGAGCCACGAGTATGGGCAGCGGAGGGAGAAAATAGAGCATTGCATGTGGGACGCGTATTTCGAGAGCGAGCAGCGGGACAGTATCTTCTTGAACAATTACTACAGCACTTTGCATTTCATACTTAACGGGCAGAAGGATCCGAACTTGTCGAAGAAAGTGGGACAAATGAACGTCGAAAAGACGTTTTCATCGTTACTCCACGAGATCGAGATCGAGTCGGACGTTGGCAACATCGAGAATATAGTGCAGTTGGAGGATCCGGAATCTATTGATATTTGGACGAAGATCATTCATCAGCTGCTGGAGTTGAAACTCCTGGTCGAAGCGTTCCGTCTCTCCGCGCTGTTCAGCACCCCAACGGAGTACAGGTATAGGACGCCAGCGTGCCCTGTGCAGATAATGCGCACGTGCCTCAAGTTGGCAGAGGGCACGTGCTCGCCGTACGAGTTGCCGCAGGAATTGCGTCTCGTCATTTCCTCTTCCACGCTGCAAAATAAATTGTCAGGTTTGTATTTTCATTACGATCCTTCGTTATCACGTATCGGTCACATGTATTATACAGTAAATCTACATGTTCACAGCACTTGAACATTTTTTTCTCTTGTTTATCTCACTTCAAAGAAAAAAATCTGAATTTTGAATATTCTTCTTTAGTTAAATTTGCCCAACTTATTTTTGCATAGAATGATGCTTTAGCTATATTGGTATATCGTTCTTCAGTGTCAGAAGCGTCAGACGCCAGTTTCGAAGAGCTAGTAGTTATCCAGGAGAGACAAGATGGCGACAGCGTGCCACATCTGGCCGCTCGGGAGGAAGCCGACAGACTTACCGCGTTGGACGCGTTGGCTGTGCGTAGCGGCCTCTCTGTAGCCAAACAGGTGAAGATCCATCATAACATTAAGAGCATTTAACACCACTCTCTCTCACCAAGATAAGGAATTATATCAGCATTAGAAAAGGCTTTATCATTCAAATCTTGACCAAATAAAAATCAAAGAACTCTTACTTATAGCAACTGTTCTCTTTATTCAGCTTTATAAATATCATTTCAATTCAAAAGCATACATTTCGCATGAACATTTACGATAACCTGTATGTATTAGAACCCTATTTTGTATGAGATATCTAAAAAAATATAAAGTGATACTGGAGTATTTCTGTTGCATTTTGTTAACAGGTAGCGAGCTACTATCGCATCGCGCTACAGATCGGATGGGAGTATACGTCAGTGCTCAAGTATCAGTACCGCGCGTTGGACTTCATTAACTTAGTGAGCGGCCGAGCTAGGATGGCGTTGGCTAACTTGGTGTTTAGAACGTTCAACATTCCGTCCAAACAGGTAGTCAACGTAGCATAGAGTTAGGCATCTTTTATTGTAAGCCACCATAATCGTTGTTAGCATTTAATTTTGTAATGGTATGTTTTGTGAAATTCCGTATATTGTTGCCCGAACTTATGTGGGCTATATAAGCCGCATACTCCAATACTGGTCCTTGTAACAAACTACACGTCGTTTTGTCGCAGTTTTGTAACTAATTGGTAATTTTTTAGATTGCAGAATATCTGTGCCGTGAGATGGTAGCAGCTATAATATCGCCCCATCTAGTAAAGACGTCGACGTTTAGACAGAAAGAGCACTTTCAGTATACGCTATGGGGCTACGTTCTCAATTCTGATCTGGAGATGTTTTTGAACATGCGTCCGGACGCCTGTAGCCTGATCGGAAGACTTATTCTGGACCATCTGATGGCTTTCCAGAAGATCTACAAAGCCAACACTGCTACTAGGATCCCAGAAAATACTCTAGACGACAGCTGTCTCGATGTAGAGACGTTGATAGATGAGGAATACCAGAACGTGGAAGGCGATGAGGTGGAATCGATATTGACTGAAGAAGGAACGATCATGTCAGCGGAGACTGAGTCAGTTTTCTCAGTATCAACTGTGTACACAGTTGGTAATAAAATGTCCCGGGACACAAGGCGGAATCTGTTTGATGTGATATCTAGGAGCAATGTCCACATACCTTATGAGGTGAAATCTAACATCAGGAAAATAACCAAAGGTGCCAAGCTCTCTACTAAACAGGTAACAATATTTAAGTAATCTGCAAAGTAAAGTTATGTATGATAATGCTATTTGATTATTTCATATTGGTATATCTATATAGGATATGTTGTACCTGTCCATCTCTCGTTTTATTTACTACTTCCTTCTCAGTTTTGGTAATCCCCCTCTGAATCCGTTATAATTTAAAAAAGGATCGCATTAAGACGGTTTGATGAAACAAACAAACAAATATATTGAGCACGGCACGCCCCCAGGTGAACATAATCTCGATCGAGCTGCTGGTGGCGGGGCACGAGTGGTTCACGTGCGCGTGCGACACGGAGGGCGTGGCGGTGGCGCTGCGCTCGGCGCAGGCGCTGGCGGCGCGCCTGCTGGCCGCGCGCTCGTGGCGCCTCATGGTGCGCCTGCTCACCGGCCTCGCGCGGTACGCCGAGTGCGCCTACATCCTGCAGGTGCGCGTGGACCTACACTTGAACTTGCAGCTGTAAATAGAACTGTATTTACACCTGAACTTGCTGTAACTACAACTGTATTTACACCTGAACTTGCGACTGAATTTACATCTGTATTTACACCTGAACTTGCAGCTGTAAATACAACTGAACTTGCAGCTGTAACTACAACTGTATTTACACCTGAATTTACAGCTGTATTTACAACTGTATTTACACCTAAACATGCAGCTGTAACTACACCTGAGTTTGCAGCTGTATCTACAACTCTATTTACACCTGAACTTGCAGCTGTAACTAGACCTGCACATGTATCTACAATGTCCACTGTCAGGCATAACATTTGATCCGATTAGAATATTATTAGTTATATCGTTTGTAAATAATTATGTGGCAAGAAAGGAGCTTGTTTATTATTATTATATTATATGATACTTCATTATTTCAGTATCCACATTCCACGGAATAGCTAATTTTGTGAAACGGAGAGGTACATAATTTAATAATAAAAATTATATTATTTTCAGGCATTACGAGACAACCATCAATTCGAGTTCCTTCTAGGTCAATTCGATTATATGCTTGGTCAACAGCAGGATAAGATAGCCGAATTCAAGCAAGGTCTGCTAGACTTTCTCAAGACCCATTGTCCAGGGGACACTGACACTTACATAATGGTCGCATTACATTTCAACATGTATGCCGAAGCGGCAAATGTGAAGAAGAAACAGGCTATGCATTTGATTGACGATTTAGAGAAAATGGCAACTGATTCGTCCAAAACGACGTCCCGGAAATCGTCCCAGCCCGTGTGGCTCCAAATCCACGATAATGTGCCCACCAGGTCCTTGCTTGAGACAGCTTTGAATCACTGCACCGATGCAGCTGAACTTTACTTGCAAGGAGGCTGTACAGGGTTCGCGGGAGAGATGGCAGCACTGGCGCAGCAAATTGCCTTGCAAATATCCCTTTTAAATGCGTCGCCAACTAGACTTATATTAAACAGAACTACTGAACAGATGTATACACTTGTCAGTGAATATTTAAGGTGAGTTCACTACATATTAAGTATAATTATTTTATTTTTTTATAAAATCTAATTTAGAGAACAAGTGTACTGGGCGTATTGTGTGAATATCTACAGAAGTCATTGTCAATAAGATAAAGTTTTAGAAAAATAGTTGAACTATAACACTTGTATTTGTTTAGCGTACATCTTGAGATGAATGGTCATGTGTGTGCTTATGTTGCACAACATAAGCACACACATAACACTCGTTACTCACACAGGTCGTTCGTAGGAAAACAAACTGTGTGAGTAACGAACGCTCTGTGTTCATCAAAACGGGTGCCTAACGCCTAATTATAGTTATGTGCACCACGAGTAACGACTCTAGTACCGCGTAGCTGAACCTAGTTATAGCCCTTACGTTCCTCGCGAGAAACGCACGTAAAATAAAAAAAAATTAAATTACAAATTTCTATATTTACAATTAAAGCATATATACAGCCATTCCTTAACTGAACTTAAGCT
>DWGW01002206.1:0-10073 GCA_018247775.1 Udranomia orcinus
AATTTACCAACGAATTACTGTTCGGGAAAATATTTTAAATGTGCGCTGGTTTGAGTGGAATTAATTCTTGGGTTTAGAAGCAAAAAAAAATAGTGCTCGGTTCTCGATAGAAACGTTTTTACTATAGAAATAATGACAGATCGAAGTTAAGTCAATTAAACTATTTGCCGAAAACGCCTACAAACAAAATTTCAAGAAAATCGTTGGAGCCGTTTCCGAGATCGTTGATATATACAAGAATTGCTCGTTTAAATGTATTAGATGAAAAATATGAAACCTGTAATTCTGTGCCTAAGGATAGTTGATAAGAGGGTGGCAATAAGCACTCCAGAGGTACTGTTGACAGGCCCCTCGGAGGACTGGTATTGACACAGGCAGGAATATCGAAACAAGTTGGAGTGAGTTTTGATAGCGGACGAAACTTTGGTATTACTGCTTACGTTTCAAAATGTCGATACAAAACCTCGGTTGTTTAAGTTACAATATTTCCTTTTCACGGTATAACCTTTTTATTTACTAATATTCATCCACGAATAATCAAATATATTCATGTTATGTTTTGTTTCTTTTCTTTAATGTCTTAACTTCCAATTGTTACTGTTTTTTATGTTTGCAAAATAAATCATTTATTTATCTATTTATTTATCCACTAATAGACTAACTGCAGCCTCACACACACAGCCTCTATTTATTATTTGTGTTGTTTAATCAGTAGTAGCAATAGTAATAAACTGGTCACATAGATGGCGCTACATGCACAGAGGTTTTACTATAATTATACACATAGATTATGTTTTATTTTTTTCTCTTCTGTTAGCTGATTTTATGTATTAACCATGACCAAATTGTTTTTGTATGGACGTGTCTGCATTATTTCGAATCGATCGATACTATTGTAATATTATACCGATGATATTAGTAGTTATAATAGTGGGTAGTGCATATCTTACTGAAATTTATTAATACTATTAAGTACGATGACAGAAATAGTGGATTGTGACACGACTACGGAGCGTTTAAGTCCCACATCGAGAGGCACCAAGAAATTAGGTAGAAGTTTGGAGTTGCTGCAAAATGAATAAATACGAGTATATAGAGGAGGTGCACAGAGAAAAAAGAGAGTAATATAGAAAAAGCAGTAAGTGTATAATAAGTAGCTGTGAAGCAAAGGAACATAAACATATTATTTATTACATAAATTTATTTTTCAGTAGAAACGTTGTTACTAACTTCTGCGATAGAGACACCAGCACATAATTACGGTTAATGGTGATGACAAGACTAAATTCATTGTTTTTACGGTTATTTCGTCAGTGGTTTTTACACTGTTATTTGCCCAGTTTCCTATTTGTGGTCGCATTGTAGTCTTGAATGAATACAAACAAACAGGCAAAAAGATTCACTATGCTACTGACGTTATTGAATAAGCATTTCACGAAACCAAAACGGACAGTGGGGAATTGGACCATTAGTGTACGTCACTATATGTATTTCCATACCATTAACCATACCATTTACCATATTAACCTAACGCGTAACTCGTATTGTGTAACTTTTTATAATTGTCGATATTACTAACTCAACATGTCTGTAATAGTGAATGTTGCATGCACCTGTAATTGGCATGCATATTATCTATATTTCTGTATAAGACAATTGAAATGTTTTGTTTGTAATGCTGTTGGTGTGTCAATAAATAAATAAATAAATAAATAAATAAACTGTATGATCTCCAGATGAAATGTGAGGCATACTGATAACTATGTTACAGAACTCGCTTAGGCAATAAAGAGACGCTTTAATAACGCTAGGAATACGCACAAAACTCAAACGCTGCAACGCATCGTGTGCATTGGCTTTAATTTTAAGTGGTTAGGTTCAGATACTGCCGGTATGTCAGTTTGATAGGTTAAATGGTATTTAGTAGTAGCTACGCACTACTTTGCTCGAGAGTACTTCAGTGGTTGCTGTAGATAGCAGTTTTGTTGCGATAATTCCTTTTTCCGTGATAGATTTATCTTGGAAAACGTGATTTAGTCGAATGGTTAAGATAGATAGTTTTTAAATAATTATATTTCGTACACGTTTTACTATAACTGCAGCTGTATGTTTGTAGAAAGAATTGCGTTCCGAACTGAATCTCAAACAACACATAAATATTGAATGCATCTATCATAATATATTTATTCCATACGTGAACAACTATAAACATCACAAAAGATAAATACGAAATTATGTAGCAATAATTTGGAGCAGAGCCATCTATATAATTATGTTACAACAAAACAAGCGTACTGAAAATAGCGCCATCTGTAAGTGAATTTTCGAACTACGGCAAATGTCCAAGGTTTTCCAAACTCGAGCCTAATTTAGTTATGAACTTTTCTGCTAGGGGGATCTACTCACAAGGTTAAAAGTACTTTGAGCTTATACTTTACAGTATAGTAATATGAATCGCAGAAAATTAATTTATAATTGTCTATTAACTTCGAAAAGAATAAATTATTTTTGAACTCTATTTTATTATTGTGATCCAATGAAAGAAGTTGGTTCTATTTGTACAATAATATTATACTAAAGAAACATTTTTTTTAATGAATTTTTTTTTGGTTGGTGCTGCTTGCTGGTAAAAAACCACAACTTAATCATGCACTTGTGTTTGTTGTACTTATTGCACATCTAACTAAAAAGACAAAAGAAAAGTTCACTACACCAAATACACATGCACGTTGATAAATGGTTTCGATTATACTGTAGCGGGGATCAATCTGCTTGTTTCAAATAGAGGCCACGAGCAAGCTAAATCCCTGCGAGATTGTCCATTGTCATTGTTAAGGTGACGGATGGTCGAGGTGACTGACGTTATAAATGACCCTCCTGGAGCCCGAATGAGACACAACAGACTTAGATTGACTGGCATCACGTTGAAGCCTATTGTTAGCGACGTTCCCGTTTTGAAATTTGGGCTTTGATCTTGAAAAAATCGCAGTGATTACGCTATATATTGGATGGAGTTTAGAAATTCAAGCTTAAAGTGTTGTTTGAGTTACTTAGATTATTTGCTTTGATATAGCTTAATAAATATGCAATGTGTTAAGTGACAAATGGACTGTTGCCCTTTTGGCTTGGTTTTTAATTTTATTTCTCAATTTTGTATAGTTCAATTGTACTTTTCGTGATCTTGAATTACTTTTCTGATGATCACAGCGTTCTTCTTTACACAGTAGAAAGACATAACACGTCTGATTAGTATTAAAACTCCTGAGAAAAGCTAATTTAGTACCAGATGTAGAGCTTCACATGACCGAGATTAAACAACTTGTGAGTTTCAATAAGTTCCAGTGTTTCATAGGAAAATTGTGAGTTAATGAAACTACTTTTGGGCTTTAGGCACGTTTGACAACTAACCCCTTAGCCAGCCAAGAGTGCTTCCGAGAAAAACACGCTTCAATCGCATACAAGCAAAGTCGCATGCAGAGGCTAATTCGTTTTGCCGTTTCAACTGACACAAGTATCATCGGTATGTGGGCGCCGCTTCGCACAAGTGCGCTTGACAGCTTTGACAGAAATCCGTTCTGCCATCATTAATCCTGCACTCGCCACCGCTCAGCCCATCCGTCACAGAACACGCGACTCGGCCTTACGTCACACCGCTGCGTAATTCATACTTATTGACATCATGACATTCATCGTGATATTCATAATAAAATGGATTCACAAAGGACAAACAGCTTATATACACTATCGAAAACTTCAATTCAAGAATTATTTTAATAAGCATTAAACGAATGACAATTATCTTCATTTAATAACTAAAAATAATAACTTAAGTCCATAAAGGGAGCAATATCGGTTGCATTGGTTATCAGTCTATACCGTAAGCAGTATATTTCGTACTAGTTTTCAGATAGCCAAAATAGCTGAGGAAATCATATTTCCAAGAGCCATAATTTAAATACCGAAAAGATGTTAAAAATATGATAAAAAGTTTACGCAGCCATTTTGAAGTTATCTGAATATACTTGTATTGCCGTTGTTATAATATTAGAAGGCTCTAATAATAAAGAAATAATAGCCTTATTATATGTAAGAATTACTAAATAAAATTGTTTTGTTTTGTAGGTACGCCCACCTAACTTATTTTGTTCGTGGCGGTGTTACCCAAAGCCTTCATGGCACGCAGAGCACATATCATGCGGAGAAAATCCAAGAAAAACAGAGAAAATGGGTATATTTTCAAATAGAGCTACTATTTCTAGTGCTGTACTGTTCCTATTGTTGTTTTTTGTTCCTTTCATAGCAGCCTTAATGAGTGTGTGAAATGGACCAGGTGTCCTACTGGATATTCTTTGTAGTGAAAGAGAATAGAATGTTTCATATAAATGCTTCGTATAAAGACTTCAATTCAACGAGTAAGTTTGTTTAATTAGCGCTTAAACAACTTTCTTTGATACGCTCGATGTTGTGTTGTATTTTTATTTAACACTAAACCGACCAATTAAAACCGCCTTTGAATCTCAACGCATAATATTATAATAAAATTGAGCGTCGCAAGCAATTCGCTCTCAAAGTTGTTTATTTTAACTACACAGAGTTCCCGAATAAAAGAAAGAAGTGCTTTGAGCAACGCGTTTATGATAAAAACTCCGGAAAGTTATTTTGAAACCCAGAAGCGATGAAATTAAACGGATTCCTGTTTCGCTCACAACAAAAGCATTTATAAAGTTTATTCGCATTATGAAAATAGACAACGGGAGGAGTTTGCCGCTTTCAGTAAATACTATACCGATACGGGGAATTCCGGCGATTAGGCCGACCACAATATTATTACGTGACTCGCCCTCCAAACGGACAGTCAGGCAATCTCTATAAAGAGGTATTTGGGACCCTAATTTACACCCCCTTCTGTAATATTCGGCTTCTCAGTTATGAAGGTCCAGTCGACATGGGCTTTGCTACCCTCTTAGTATCTGGGATCGGGTCGCTAGAGGACGTATATATGAAAGATATTACGGGCGAAATCCGATGGAAATATGGTAATACATAAGTTGTAATAACGTTTTTATTGGAAATGTTTTTAGATCTTCATATTCTGACTCCATCTATTTTATAATATGGCTCGAGATTGCGCGCGTTATTTTGAACGGCTTATCAACTGCGTAATGCTCATGCAAAAACATGTTAGTATATGTTTGAAGTGCGCGTAGCCTTCTCCCTTGTTTAGTATCATATATGATCTATCTTTGAGCCCTGATAAGATATTATGTAAGGTCATTAATATTAGGGTAGTAGAGAGTTGTAGTTCGACTCCGAGGCGCCGCCACACATATTTTTGACAACATTCTTATGACAACAGTGTTTTCGATACTATGTTCTGGGTTGAAGGGACCAACTTAGTCATCAGGGGTAACAACGCATTTGGTTGAGCTAAGTAAGAATTTCGACCCTATCTTGGGTTCATTACAAATCCATGGATACTGACCTAAATTATAAAGTTCAAACAAGTGCAAGCATGTTAAGTGTTTGCTGATATCAATGGACATTAGTGATTTTAGAAACAATTCCTTATAGAACACACATCTTGACGACATGTTCAAGTAATATATTATTCAAGATTCAACAAAACATCTTATGATTGGGTTAACTTAACAAAAGTAAGTAAATTGTAATCAGTCACTTTTCACCGAATAATTATCGAAATCATTCGCTCCAACTCACTCCGCCCTCACGTAAAATTTCCAAGGCGTATTTTTTTAGCAGTAGCAGACCGTAAAACAGTTCACTCCTATTTTATTATGTAGATATAAGTTTCTCTGTTTATTCCCGCACTAATGATAACTTTTAGCAGACGTAGGAGGAAAAGTGGGCGCGATAAATGCCATGCCCTTTAAGTAATATTGCTATGGTATTTGTCGAAGGTGTTAATAGTTTGCTTATATTGAGAGATCACAGTGAAAGTCCATTAGGCGATCTATTTTCGTTGCTATATTATCATAGTTTCGTTTCGTTTTCGCGAGAAATCCTGGCTTTTAAAGGTAAAAGTTATATTTATAACCTTTTACCGGTGGTAAATTAATTATTACCGGTATTTAATACATTTCTGAAGTCTACGAAAGTTCATCGTGGTGTGCATAATATGGTGTATATTTAACCACTTATTTTTATAGCCTGATAACTAACCCTATTCGTTTATGTAAGGTGATGCAGATAATTATACTATTATATAAACCAGGTTCCAGTTCAAATTATCATAAGGGGTCACTCTCACCCACGTAAATCAATAATCTACTCGAGATTGGATCAAAGTCCTTTCTTAGGATTACTACAAATGCATCAGAGGACTAAGCTGAAACGTCTCGCTTAAGTATATCCTCTTTGTCACACACTTCAAGCCAGAACACGGTTGTTATAATGCAGAAATAGCAGTGGTGCCTTCGAAGTCGTACCACTAAGTATTCAAACGACCTTCAAACTAACGTAATTCTAGTTTGAACGGCACATTTTTCTTCCAGAAATCAACATCCAACCGACTACCATGCTTTGCTCGTTTCTTTGATTGCTGCGGGACTTAAATAGACCGCTAAAAGTGGCTTTCGGAGTATAGGGCTACAGAACCCGATTCCGTGAAGCACGTTGTTGTGAGTAGCCTCACAACGGCGTACACCTAGCGAAAGGTGCTGGCTTCAGCTGTCTTCTCAGAGATTTGTCCTGTCCTCCTGTCTGTAATCTGTAAAGGCGATGTGATATTTTCCGATGTCCTTGGGAATCTCGGGCAAGCAGCACTGAAGCCGCCAAGAGGTTTTCAGTAGGTAGCAATTCCATAACCCGGTACCGCTTCCACGTTATCGGGTACCTTTGAAACTTCGGATACCTTAAGGTTTTGCTTAGTTATGAGCTACAGGTGCAGAGCGGTCATGCAGCTCTCAGTCGATATACACTGACATATAGGTATTAATTGTTATATAGATTAATCTTAATTAGTTGTAAGCGCAGGCACTCAGGTGGCACTGATTCGCTATCCGTAAGATGAGTACATATAGATGTTCAGTTGACAGATGAGCGGAAATTGAGACGGAGCGCCGGATATTAACCACGCATATAGCTTCTATTACCAGCTTAGTGGCTTACACATGTAGATACATTTGTACTTTCTAAGACTAATACAGTATATATATTGCTAAATGAATTTCTTGATGTAGTTCAGCGGTCGCCAATTTGATCAGGGATAAGATCGTTTTTTTTTATCGACGAATCCCTAGGGGCAGCCATTTGAAACGAAACTGTATATTTTTATATATTTCAAATTTTAAAAATTAAAGTTAAATTTATTTATCGACTACTCCTGTTGTTGTTAGTCTGCAATAGGCTGTAGTAGAGTAAGCCTAGAAATCGATGTCGAGACTGTTTGTCATCTTGAAGAAAAACAATTTAAGCATTATGGCAATCTTATTGTATTTAAAGTGTATACACACTCAATATAATTATGTAAGATCATTCACGACAGACAAAATACTTTTTTCTCATTTTCTTTCATTTCTCATGAATGTAATTTCGAAACTTTTTTGTGACCTAACTTTAAATATTTGCGCAATATATTTGTATGAATTTCTAACTTTTACCTTCCTACCGATTTTATAACATATATCTTCTGCCCCAATCTCGAGAAAAACGCTTAAATTGGCAGAATAAAATGACTATTACATTACATACGAACAGCAAGACAGTTGTTAAGCAATTAGGCAACGCAACGTAACATGTAAATTGTAAACACAAATAAGGACAATGCGGCAAACAGACAAACTGTCGGGCAACTGAGACGTGTGACAAGTTTAATCCAGTCTAGTCTATTTAAAGCCTGGCACGTCCAACAAATCTAGACGTCTGACGTGCTTAGTTGGCATATTTTTTACCCAACTTAAGTTGAATTTAAATAAAAGTCACTCCACAGTGATGGGATTTTCAATTGCGTGTAATTTTCATCTTGGAGAGAAAAAAGGATTGTAAAGACTGAATATGGATAGTTAAGTAAAGGTACTGCCAGATGATAGTTGACTTCTTAATGTGCTTAGTGGCGTTTTTATGGATTTAAAATTAAAATTCGAAATGTATTTCAAATAATTGATTAAAATTTTAACAGTATCTGCAAATGTTAATCTTGAAGATAATAGACGACAAGTTTGGAAAAATTAAAGACGATATACAAAAATGAAGTAAGAAATAGGTCGCATTGCAAATTGTGTATAGCAAAAATTTGCCAGATACAGGAGACTAAATGAGAACACCTAACCTAACCAAAAAAATCTACTCTTGCAGTGACGGAGATAAAATATTATTCGCTAGGACGACAGATCTGATCGACATCACTACTAAACTTGAATTTGGTTTGATGTGACATAGTGCCAATGAGAACGATCGTAGTGCCATAAATCAAGTAAAATGAGGTCTGCGCGGATGACGTGTCGTTCAGCGTTATCAGTCATTTCTCACCTTACATCTGCCAACGCGCATTCGAAATTCAAACATAATAATATTATCCCATCCATAATCCGAAATGTGAGGGTCTGTGGGGAAAATTCAGGCCGTTTCTACATCGGCTCCAAGGATAGAACTATGATATAGTTTAGGTTGGGTTTTTAGATTTTAGATCATACTTTTATTAAGAACATCATTTTATTACGTACTTTCGATAGTTTTTTATTCACGTGCTTATACTATCTCTCTTTTTTTAACATGAGTTTTATGTAATTGTCTAGATTAGTTTCATAACGTTGAGTGATTGTTGAATACATAACAGGATATTATTTTAATACTACTTTTTGAGTTTAAAGTCTCTGATCATGCCACACTTTTATTAAGAATGTTCTTAGTTAGAAAGATATCATCATCTCTTATACTTCCAAATAAATATTTCCAGTAGTTTTTTGTACCCGTGCATTTCTTTTTCTAGTATGAATTTTATGTAATTAAGTAGATTAGTTCCATAACGTTGAGTGGGAGAGTTAAATAGGACAACCGGATATTACTGTAATACTACATTTTGACTTTAAAGTATCGGAGCGGGATTTAATTTATGCTACGAATAGATCGGGGTAACTCTATCGATCCAAGTTTGACACGAACTTGGCAAATGTGTTTCTGTAATACATGGACGAACTTTGTAACGTATAAGTTTAACTTGCCACTGGGATCTTATTGCTGTCCCGAATATGGTTTAATGAATAAAATACAGGTTATTTTGTATTACCATATACTATGTATATATTGACTTATGTATCGAAGCCCTAATTAGTAAGAGCATGAGATATATAGGTATATAATAGAAGTATATATTTTAATACGCACTTTTGTGATTCGCAAGCCATATAAAAGGACACAGGTGGTGATTGTGTGAAAATATTCGATTAACTGTGTCGCGAATGTGAAAAAAGACTTCAGTATGAATTAAATCAGCGGAATGGAGCCATTTATTCGTCTTCCAGTTATTAAAATATAATTGTAAAAACTCAGCAGTAGGACTCAAAGTTATACCAACATTTTTACGCTACAAGAAACTGATGACGGCAAAGTTTTATACTCCCTGTTACTTCATCCAGAGAAAACTTAAATGATAGCCGTAGTCCGTTCCTTTCTTTGGCTTTTTGCAGATAAATGCAGCAAAAATATCAAATAAAAACGGAGTCTACATTCCTCTTTTGTTGACTAAGCGAATAAAACTGTCCACCCTCTTGAGAATACGCCGTGAAAAAGACTCCGAATAGCCTATTAACACGTTGAATATCTTGTAGAGTCGACGTCCAAGGATAATATTATTCTTTTACTCCCTTTAACAAAGTATGTGATATATCTCTTTATTGTAGATCTGCACAGTTCTTAACATTTCCAAAACATTTACTCAATATTCTCATGCTTAAACTGATGATAATTTAGAGAGGTAATCTTTTGAAGGTGGTTGAACCTTTTACCGTTAGACTCAGTGTTTTTGTTGCTGTGTTCTGGTTTGAAGGGTGTGGTAAAGGAGACACACTTAACCGAAGAATTTTAACTTAGTTTTCAGAGGCAGTTTATGGTCGAAC
>DWGW01002207.1:0-10073 GCA_018247775.1 Udranomia orcinus
AATTGTGATATGTCGTTGAGGTCCGTTGGTGAGGTGTCGTTGAGGAGGTGTTGAGGTGATAAATAAATAAGTCAAGGCTTTGTCAGGTGTTGGTTGATGTCAATAGTGCGTTGCGGGACTGAGGGTCGAACCAACGACGTCTCAATCGTTAAGTTCGTCCTACTACTAACTACTACTACCTACTTTAAATTTAACATGTATTTATTTAAAATAAAAGTAGTTTATTTTAGTAATTAATTTATTTTATAGTCATTAAAGCACGTGGAATTCTGCGACCTGAATGTTCCTGTTCTATTAGAAATTTATAAGGAACACTTTTTTCTCTTTAACCTTAAAACGCATTGAATAAATTTATCTAATAAAAATTTCCAATGGAAATGTGATTAGTTAAATTTATTCAAAGTTAACAATATAATTATAGTAATGTGTGGGAATGGTACTGCCGAGATAACAAAATTCTTTTACCATTCAATTTGGTACAACTAGGACCAATCAAGGAGCCTTGAAACATTAAATTTAATACTTAAACTATATAGCATACCTACGTGAAATTTAATACTAAATAACAAATTTATAAAATATAAAACATATGCATATGTATAATGCAAAACAATAGTTTCTAATTAGGCCGAGGATAGCTAAATTCAAAAAATGGACACAAAACGCTCTTTGAAGTTCGGCGATGCAGCACTCTTTGTCCAGTTAACGTCCAGTCAGTGGTGATTACTAACACTCAGGTCGTTCGTTTGTTCTTTGCTAGCTTCCATTTTATAAAATACCTACATATGCACTTCTAAAATGGGTTGAAGTTCCGCGAATTTAACATTAATGTGTTTTGTTAACAATAAGACATTTAAGAATAGCATCCATCACCGTTATTAAGTACATATATGTCTGTGTACTACGAAAATACGTGTCGTATTTTATATCCGCAAATTTCGTGTTCTATTTAGTAACAAACAAACAGATTAACTCATTTGTAACGTATTATGAGTTAGAAGACAGCAACCAAATGTAATCAACATTACAAAATAAGGTAAAATCTCAATCATTCCCAACGACATTCTAGTATCAGCCTACACCAGATATATAAATACTTTATAAAGCTAGAAAAAGTCACGACAACCGGGAGAAAATAATGTGGCAAGTCGAAGGCAAGACCAGAAGCTCTAAAATAGATAGACCAAGTAGTTGAGTAACTGATATTAGCCAAGGTATTTGTACTGATTCTGTTTCTGTGTCCATTGTTTTTACAACAAATTCATGACATTCGTTGCGTACAGCGTAGCGCAGAATTTTATCCCTCTGACCAATTTTTTTCTTTTTATTCTATGCATATTTTGGTACACGTCAAAGGTTCTTTACCAGCAAATATTTAAAGTGTTAGCTACGTACTGATTGCGTTTGAGAATTTTAATCAAAATGTTAGTATGTAATATGTGAGCAATTCGTGGGCCAGGAAGTTTATTAACGTAACATAAACATAGGGTGAATGGAGAAAACAGAGAATAATCTTGTCCATCAGCCAACAGCCTACGGACACCAACAAGTCCCACTTTTAAATCCCACGACTGGACATAGTGGGCAACGTTTGTTCTGAACACAATAATTATTCCCTGGATTATACAAGCAGTTGTCTGGCAAGCGGTGTCAGGAATAAAACATAGTTAAAACTAAAAGTAATAATTGCTTCGCTACGCTAATTCCCTTTGTAAGTTTCGGAAAGTTTTGGGACATCTCACAGTAGAGTACAACTCCAGTAATTAAATACCGTTTACAGAGGGAATTTTCCTTCTAGTCAAATAATACGAGTAAATTTGTATTTTATATCGATACCCGATTATGAGATACTAATACTTGAATGAGAAAATAAACCTGTTTACTTATATGTTCACGTTTTTCTTTACCCTAAAACGAATTTTTAAGGAAAGTAAAGTAAAGAAGACTCGCTTTTATGACATTATTTGAAGGTGACTGGTTTGTGTGAATGTTTTGACCGTGAGATGTACTTTTGATAATAAAGCAGGCTATTCAAGTCAAGTTACCATTGTTTCGAGCGTAATTGAGGTAAATGTAAGGTCTCTAGTGTTCTAAAGTACTGAAATCTACACTTGATCAGCTCGGTATACTATCGCCCTTTTCCTTGTTGATGCAGGGAAACCTTTCAAAGATACCCAAAACCGAGAAAAGGATACCGCATTAGGTTAGGTTAGATAGGACTTCCACCCACTAACAACGCTCCTGTACTTTGTGGAGATACACAAGAACTACCGATATCTCCCGTCATGTACGTCTCTTGGGGAGATTCCGTGGAGCGAACCAACACCTTATTGACGTACGCCATTCTGACGTCACAACGACGTCCTTACGTCTCGAAACCATGGGCACCAAACTATCACCCTATTCCCCTCATTCTGTGGCTTTTTGAAGTTGGTGACATTCCGTCACTTGGTGACTTGGTTAAATTAATTATAAAGTAGCTAAATAAAATTCCAATTTAAATTGAAATTGTAGCGTGAACTAAAAATTGGGTCGCAACCAAACTGCAAATGTTTTTCAGCAATAACATAAATTTTGTTATGCCTAACATATCAAAAGTTAACTACCTAACCAATTCGGCCACTGAGCTAAATCGTTACTGTAGCACTACACAAAACATTTATGCGTGATGTAATAAAGTCTTCTATAGAAATATTTTATTCGATGCACTATGACCATGCACAATTTATTCCGCGATGTGCATCGTATTTGTTAGTCTAATCCAGGGCTCGGAAACATTTATGGCCCGTGAACCACAAATAACATTTGAATATTAACTCTATCATCACAATTGAAATGTATATTTAAAAACGTGTACCAACCTATCACAAGTCTTTTAATTCTTGACTCGAGCAAAAGGGTCAATAAGAGTAGTGTTGAATTTAGATATCGCCCCTAATGCTCCTTGGGTCCAGATTTAAGTAAAGCCTTTAATATTGTTACATATAAAGGAACTAGCGTCTACTGAAATCGTTGGCTCATACATTGTATTACTAAATTTCTTTTAGTATTATAGGTTAACTATTAAGCGGTAAATTCGCAGAAATAGATAATTTTTCATTTATTAAAAGTGGAGTAAATTTATATAATATTAATTTATCAAAAGATGAAAATAAATATAAAGATTTTAAATAATATGTAATATTTAGAAGGTGCATTAATTTGAAGTATGTTATTGTAAAATGTATGTAAACTTTATTGCAGATTAAGTCGATTCAAAACAAAATACGTTCATTGTAAGCGAAAGAAATGGTGGAAAGTCTTCTATCCAAACGAATTCAACCAAACAATCCTAAATTCTACGTTCCATACGCTTCTGTTCTGCATGCATGCATACATGGTATACGCGTGTGTATATGCAAGTTTATTTATTGAGGCTGCGTCGATTGATAAGCCAAGCCTCGAGTATTAATTGTCCAAGAACAAATAGCCTAACGTTAGTATTGTAAATAGCTACAATTGTGCCTACAAATGCTTCTACCATATCATAGTAACTCCTCGATGGGTATCTCGATAGTATCTAGTTTTATTTATGTCGGTTAAAAGAGTGCTGGCACAATATTTTTGCCAGCTTTTTTCTCCCATTTAACATAAACTAAGAAGCTGGAGCCGATGACCAATGACGAATAGGAATTTATATGACGTTCATTATTTGTATTGCATTTATATTCATTTGTGTACTTTACAATAAATAAAATCATTTGATTCTTGATTTGAACATCATCAACATGCTGACATCGTTGAAAAGGGATCTTTCCATAAATCCGTGAAAGAATTAATTTTTGCAGAGTCCGCAACACTGAACAATCAAACATTAACGTCGGTTGGACTCAGAAACATAAGTACTGACACGAGAAAAGCTACCAACAAGAAGTAATAGATGTTCCGCAAAGCAATTATACCGAACTTCGGTTTATCAACTAACCTAGTGTCCCTCTAGAGACTTTTTGTCTGACCCGCAGAGTTGGATTTGCTACCTGCGATCCCAACAACATTGCACTCACTGATTCTTCTTGATCCCAATTTTAATTTCTTCGTCACACATGAACTTATCCGCTACACAAAATACCTATATTCGGTCTTGCCCAAACTGTTAAGCTATAGTAGTTAGACATTGTTCGAGAGAACTAATATCAAACTATACTCGCACTGAGAAATGTGCAACTCAGAGGCTATTTATCAAAACCGAAGCGCCTCCACAAACGCCTGTATCTCCCGTTGAATCCATTAAATTTATTAAACATCCATTATATCGCACGTTCTTCGCCGCTTGTTATTAATGGATGCATCAGCATGGAAGATTTGGGTTAGATTCGGGTATTATACTAAAACTGGGGTCTTAGTACAATTCAGCCATGTATATTTCAATTAATCTCTATCGTGGTATCGTATGTCTCGTAGACCATTGTTTATGAATGTGGCTACAAAAAGTGACCGCTGTCTCTAACGAATTTCTCAAATGTATTAGCACCATCTCAAACAATTTCGTTTCGTACCTAAATGTTTAGTAGAGAATTCTCTTCCCAACACTACGAAACGCCTAAAGGCTTAAATTCTTTTAGATTACGTTGTATTTCTCGTTTCTAAGAACACCGAGAGACCTCTGTATTCAATAGCTTAATACCTAGACTTTACTTTAGGTGTCTCGGTAGTGAAAATTTTTATTTAAAAAGAACTAAATGTGTTATCTAAAGACAATTGATTTCATCGTGATAAAATATAGGTAAATTCGTTTGTCACATAAACATTCGCCTTTTACAAAAATTGTAGCCAGAATTTCATGTTTACGAGTTCATCTCTTGACCAAGAGGTCATGTTTATTAGTAGTTTATATACATACCCTACAGATGAAAAATTCCTTTCTGTTTTTTAGCTGTACGAAGTCCGAAATTAGGCTACTTGTAAGCACGTACCAGCAGTAGGTAGTTTGAAATGTTAATTAAAATGAATTCGTGCCGTTTTATTTTCAACTCATGGTTGTGAGTGGAGGATGTAACTTAAAACTACCCAAAATAATTACAATTTAAAATACACACGATACATGATACGAGAAAGATCATTAGCGAGCTCGAACCTCAATTTAACGCTGAAAATGTGATATCATAACTTTTCGAGTGGTTTCTCGTATGGTAATAATAGTGTACGTGAAACTATCCGGACTATTTCTTATATTTCTATTGGACTATAGTTTTCTTCCACTTTTGTTAATACAAATTACAAAGAGTTTATGATTGTTTGGAACCGTATTCTATATATTAAAAATCAGGCCGATGTGCGACACTCATTTTTAAGTACAACTTATTTGAAGTCGATCTAGAAGAAGAAAGTAGAATGTGCCAAAATATACCACTTAACCAATTGCATTTTTCTTTTCTTAATAATTATAGCATTTTGTGTCAAAAAGGTTAACCAACATCATAGGGTCTAATCCAGAACGTCTTAACATTATCTCCCCAGCACTACTCCAACTACAAGTCGTACCACCTGCCAAAAAAAGTTTTTAATGTCCACGCAAGTCAAAGGACTTACAGGTTAATTAGTTTTGTGTCCCACGAGAGCTTCTGTGAAACGTGTTCTATTTTCTAATCAGGAGTTTTGCACGTGTCTCTGCGGAAGCGATATGGAAATTTGCGATAATGGCGCTTCCTATATCCGGGATAATCGAATTATCTGTCATTTGTATAAAACATTTTTTTTAATCACTAGCATGTCAATACATACTAGTAATTTTGTTAACCCAGCTGAGCTCATAGGCTTGTGTTAGGAGTGGGTCCACGTCAATAGTCTAATGGGGGAGTGGGGATCGAATATGCCATAAGAGTAACAAAGAACTATAAAATCCAACTAAGGAGTCCCTCAAAATAAAGTTATTATAACTAGTTTTTACAATCAATTATAACGTTTGGAGTGTAATCAAATATTGGGGAGAAAAATGGAGATGTGGCCTCAAATCAACGAAGATTTTAAACACTGTTGCTATAATACAGAAATGAGTGTAGCTGTGGTACCCTCGAAATTAAACCACGGAATGTTCTTGAAGGAGGCTTCAAGTAACAAAGACAAGCTTCTAAGCTAATTTCTGATATTAGCACTGCATGCAATTTAATACAGACGTTCAAGTTCCAACAGATTAAACCAGAGCCAATACGAGCAGTTTCCCGATAACAGATAGAGTTTATTAATAAACACGAGTTCCACACTGCATGTAAATAATACGGTTAGTTGCAATGGCTTCTACCATCCCTGTATTTATTGCACACGAGTTGTTAGGGCTTGAATATTTTTTTATGCAAAAGCTGTACATACTCGTATATTGACATACTCCAATTTTGTTAACCTACGATTTTAATTTATACATACTATTTTAATGTATATATAAAAAAAAAGTTGTAAAACGTGTTAGATACACCATGTATAACTCTGTAGGGCTGTACTGATTTTGATGATATTTGTTTTTTGCATCCGTCTCAGCTTTGAAAAGCAAAACAATCTTAATTTTGGAGATAACACAGGTACTCAAGCAAAAGATAAAAATGTAGCAAAAGTTCATGCAAATCTTAAAGGTATTTTTAGAAGTTGATAACAGTACAACTAATTAGTCAAAATTAGTAGGGGATTGGGAAATGACTTTGAGGCGGTACAAAGTGCGCCGTTAGCTAGTAAACCGGTCAATTCGAGCTAATGTGATTCGAAGCGCATATGAATATATTTTAACTGGTCAGTATAGTCCATAGGTGTGCATGTATTCAACTTAAAAGGGCTGAAACACTATCTGAAGCCACACAACTACGCGTTGTTACTTCCGAGAACTGGATGAAAAACCTCGTGTATGTTTACTTAATCATAATTATGTTGAAATAACGAATGCATTACCATTCCAACATTTATCGACAGCGATTGTATACGATTGGCTTTTCCTTATGAGTTGCACTTCTGTGTTTTCGGAATGTATTGTTTACATAAATTAGTCTTCAGTCTTCAGTTAAACTGTTTTCTCACTAGGGATATTAGACAGTTTAAAGAGACGTGATAATAACATTGTAACCACGAAATTTTATAAGTCAAAAGTCATAAAAGGGCGGTACACACATTGACTTTTTAACCAGGAAGTAAGAAACGAGCAACCCACCTTATGGTAAGTGGTCACTGCGGCCCATGGACGGTAATCAACCCAAGATAAGATCGAAGTGCGTTCTTAGGTCAACCACAAATTTGTTGTTGCCCCTGTGGAGTATGTTGGAAAGCCTTAAGCCGGTTAAGTATGTCTTCCTGACCACCTTCCACCAGAATATGGTAGCTAGAATACTGCTATTATAAGGCAGAAACAGAGTCCAACCCTAAAAGGTTCTACCACTTTCTAAAACTTTTTTACCGAAAATAATAGTTTTATTACTGCAATTGTTTACTACAAGCGGTAATGAAACGAATTATAGTAATGTTACGAAACATTTTTATGTAGATTCTCTTCTTTACTTTGTGAATTTACCCATTCATTAAATGCCCTGTCCCCGGGGACTAGTAAAACGTTTTTGCTAAATTAAATAATTCTCTGCGGGTGCGCCGCGTCCCAATGTCTTTTTTTAAAAAGGTGCTTGCTTTTTAATTTGTTATTTTTCCACTTTATAAAACAAAACTGTAGTTGTAATAAGTCTGTACCTATTCTGTCTGTATATTCTAAGTTTGTACTCTAAATGTGGATAGAAAAAAATAATGAGACATATTTCTCTGGCGATTAGTAAATAGTATTTTTTTACTTTTACACTATTCTTACTACTCTTTGTAAAATTTCGCTGCCTATTGATACACTATCGAATAATCCTTGAAAATATAACTGCAACTTTTTTATGTCCCACTGTTGGACAAGAATCTGATCTCACAACTGGGAAAAGTCTGGAGCATACACCGCCACGCCAATGTGTGAACTGGTTATGGGTCAAAAAGTATGCTGGATGTTTTACACCTTACCATAAATCTGTAAGTAAGACTTGAAGGTTTTCGGCCATCTAGGCATTTAATGTATGTATGTATTTTTTTATTTCGAGAGTTGCATTTTTCAGTAAACACTAGAATTGCTTTGAAACGTAGAATAGAAGTTAAGTAAAAATACAGGCAGGCCACACAGCATAAGAATATTTTCATTTATTTCAATTCTAAATATTATATAAATATCAGCCGCAAATGTTAATTTAAAATTGTTTGTAGTTTAATATTGGTGGAATATGCATTAGAGCTTAGCCTTATGCAAATTTCAAATGCGGCCGTTGTCTGGCGAATGCATGTGACATTTAATTTAACGATCACTATCGCCCGCCATAATATCTACATTATTATATCTTTGTATCATATTATTGTTGCTAAAATTCGTTACTTGTGTTAAAATTCGTTATTCGCAATTGATTCGCAATATAGGAATTGTGGTCATTTTACCATTTATAGTGTATTTTGTGGATATGTATTCAATATTCACCTACAGTGCTTTATATAGTCAAAAAGGGTTATAAAGACTAAAAGTATATACGAGTACTTATTCGTGAAATTCGTTCGTAATATTTATTGTAAATTTAAGCACTCAATTGATAACACTAAAACAGGGTCGATTTCGCAATATAGGAATTGTGGTAAATTTACCATTTATGTATTTTGTGGCTACAGTACCATTCACCAATAGTGCTATATAAAGTCCAAAAGGCGTTATAAATACATGTAGTACATACGACTACTTATTAGTAAAATTCGTTCGTAATATTTATTGTGAATTTGAGCACTAAATCGAGAATACTAAAACAAAACAGTACTCATAGAAGGTTAAGTTATCGAAGTTGTTTGTCACTTATAAAACTGTTGTAACTTATATAGTTCTTATTATATTAAAAACTTATATAGCTTAACTCCGTAGCATCCCTGCTCTCACAGTCCGACGTAAAGCTATTTTTATTTGCTATGAAAAATTCTTTCGGTTGAAGACGCGAGTGCCGGACATAAACCAGGGGCTTGCGTCTCGAAAATCTTCAAAGTTAAATTAGAATTTGCGTCACAATACACAAGATAATCTTAGCAACGATACATAATATAAATTATAACCCAAATTGTATAATTTTAATTTATGTTATAATTAGTATTGATTATCATATGTACTTCTTTCATTCTAAAAATATTATATGTTTTAAAAATGCTTAATGTAAATTATTCTTTTTTTATTAACCCATTATTTATTTATTTATTTATTGTATTTTTTTTTAATTACTAGCATGTCAACCTTTTATACTATATACCTACTATTACCTTTTATAATATAAGATTTTAGAGAGGGTTAAACTTAATCCCTAATACATTCTGTGCCAGTCAACCCTAGATAAATGGTGAGAAATTTCATTATAAATATATCATAGAATGTACAAACATAAATAAACACTATTTTTAGTTCTGAGTTTCTGTGGCCACGTTTCGTCTCTAAAACCGGACCAGTTCCACTATCTGACCAAATTATCTATTATTATCAACTTGAATTACGCCAATTTAGAACTTGACAAATGCCAGCGAATACTTGATTTTTAATCAAACCTTTTACGGTTCTGCCGAAGGCATTACAGCCACACCTGTTTCTGGCTTATAACAGTAGTGTTCTCACGTAGACAAGAGAAAAAGGTTAATAGAAAAATAAATCAGTGAATCGTATTGTACCTAACGAGTATAATACGTTGTTATCAAAAGGAACGTTTCTATATGCCGTAATGGCTTTTACTAACGAGGCTCAGGTACGATTTATATTATTTCACCGGAGAAAATTAACTTTCTCTCAAGATAATGAAGAAATGAACACCGTAATTTATTTCTCAATCCTTTTTCCTCGACTTATGTAAGGAGATTTTCTAAGGAACACAACTTATTCAGGTGACGGTTATACCTATCTAATCTTAAATCAATAGTTATATTAGCTTAAAATTGGACTCAACCCTTTTATGTCCCACTGCTGGGCGCATATCTCTTACTAACTGGGGAAGACGTGGAGCATATCAATGCGTGTTGGCGGAAAC
>DWGW01002208.1:0-10073 GCA_018247775.1 Udranomia orcinus
TTAATCTTCAAGCTATTAGCTATACTATACTGTCTAATAAAATAAGCTTACATAAAACTAGATCGCACTTTATATAAACAATACTTTCGTAGCGAATATACATATATACATAATATCATACAAAATACGAATTATTTAAAAGGAAGTAGAGGCGTACCGCGATAAGTACCTTGTATTACTATATGAAACCCACAAAACAAGTAAACAAAGTTCGTTTAACAAATATTATGTATAGATATACATCTTTGAATATATTATATATGAATTAAAATTTCTCTTCTCGGTCTTCGGTCACTTGAATCACGTGTATTTTGGTGTCAACGCTAAGAACTTTATGCGTAATGCGGTATTGTTACGACTTTGCTGAACAAGATTTGCACGCTGATGATTAAACTCTAATAATAATTTGGCAAATGTACCTTGAACACTCTTTTCCTGGGAAATGTGACTTGTAGACGGAGACGATTTATTTTCAAATTTCCGTATCATTTATATTCGTTTGAAGTATAATAGCACGTAAGAAAACATATGAGGCGCTACTTCTCAGAACTAAGCGTCCTAGCCTAAAGAGAATATTATAATAAAATTAAAATCTAACAATTTGATTAATACTTAAACTTGTAGACTGAGGACCATAATCTACAATAAAATACGTTAATTTTTGCGACTACAAAAATGAGCGACTTCCGAATTTTTTATCAGGTCGGTCGTAGTATGAATGGCGTGAAATAAATTTCTAAACACAATGACAATGAAATTCCCAGACTCATAAATTAATAACTTAAAGGCAAGAGAGGCCTTAGTTAGGCAATCGTGCTTTACTTTAGCCCAGATCTTAGCTTCCGTTCAGACAATATTGGATCTTAGCTTCCCCTCGATCAAACGCTTGGCTATTTGTAACAATAAAAAAATAAAAGGTATAAAAAGACAAAAAGTCTTGATAACATGATATTAAAACATTGACTCCACTGAAATAAAATGCGATTCTAATAATAACTTATTAAATTAAATGACTTAAATTATTAAATGACTGACGACCCGTTTGATTCAATGATTGCTACAAAGGATTGCTCATTGTAAATCCTGGGTTTGATTTCCAACAACCAGCGAATTTGTACGATGAATTTCTATGTTCTCTTTTATTCTTGAGTTCACATGGAAATTCTAGTGTGTAACGTTATTATTAGAAATATTTATGTTGCACATATTTTATTACGGAAACACTAAATAAAATTCTCTCTGGTCTACTGGACTTTAAACTTGTACTTTACATACGACGATATTGACGTCGGCTAATATGGAACGACGTATATATGACCATCTACACTGGACAAGCAGGGATTAGTAGACTTAATAAACTATTAATTGGCTTTAAACTAAAGCAATGACTACTATTTACATGACTCTAAAAATTTATAATGCCATTTCGATCTCGGATCTATTTAGAACTATATTTCAGTTCCCTCTAGACTGTTACTGCTCGCAAAACCACGTATACTATAAGAGAATAATTAGCCATATCGCATCTTTAGGACGAAAACGACACATTTCAAAAATAGGATTTTTGACTTACGGTCGTAACAACACTACGATCGTATCTATCGCTCCGTAAAAAATAATTAGTTCCGATATTGCAGCTTTGTCCCGTTCCAGCCTGAATGTGGCATTTTATTTTTATATAACTGCGATATGTTCAGAATAATGATAAACACATGATAGTATACGCAACAGAGTACATGTAGGTTTATACAAAGGTCATATTGCACACCTGTATGGCATTATCTTAACTAAGTTACTTAGTGAATATTTGTAAGTAAACATAAGAAAGGAATATCGGGTCAAGTCACTATTAACCATTATTAAACTTAAGAAGTCATCCATAATTACAACTCAGGGGGGAGAGGGAAGGAGAGGCAGAAGTCGGCAGTGTCATGTTGTGTGACAAGGGGTGGGGAGAGATTCTAAATATACAGATAGAAATAAATATATCTAATCACATACCGACATAAACTATACCCTGGAAATTTTAAAAATATAAAAATAAAAATTATAAAAAATCATGAAATAAGTATGACCTAATTTATGGTGTCCCCTATATTAGATATTTCAATATCTTTAATTTCAGTCTATTCAAACATTAGTTCACCTTCCTCTAATATTTTATGAAATCTAACACCGACGACAGAAGGTCGTAAGTGCATAAAAGCTGATGTTGATAGAGACGTTTTATATTGTTTACGCAAGAGGTCAGCTAACATTAGCGCATACGTCATGCATCTGTGCATACTTAACATACATGCAATGTCGTTTAACGCAACATGTTCCCGTTTTGTCGTTTGATTTGTAGGGCGAACAAATCGACGTCTTTTACGAAATTTATTCCTTAGATACTTATACACATTTATTTGATTTTAAGGCAGACATGTGATTAAAAATTAATTTTCTTTCTTTGTAACTAGTATATATGACCAACATTTGGGACACACTTTTCATCAAAACCCCATCTTTATCGGTGAAGTTGTCTGATATGATTTACCATTGGGAACCATGCAGTCATAGTGTAGGTTTTATCCAGAAAATCATTCCTTACGGGGGTAAATGCACTTTTTACTTGGGAAATCGTACAAGATTATGTTCCTGGGAAAAGTCTAGTTATTTATAATAATACTAAACAATATTAGCGCGAGATGTTTGGTAACGTGGTGCAAGCTAATTGAAACAATGGTCACCCCCCTCGATCCCCCATATTATTGGATTACAACGCGTTTCCTGCAGTTCGTGTAGATTTTTCTGCACGTTACGTCACCGCAAAGTCGTTTATGCAATGTTCATTTACTTAATATGGTTAACGCAAACTGTGTTAATAATATCGTTTATTTACAATACGAACGACAGAGAAATATTTTTATTAATATAACACTAAATTATTTTACCGCTTGGTAATAGCATACGCAATACTGGTGTGATGTCAGAAGTAATAATAATTACGACAAAAAAGACATTTGGACACATGAGATCTGATAATTCAACCTTAAGGAGGTTGAATGCAAGAGCAAAATAGACATTTTAGGCAACCAATAACCACGTAACCACTCAATAGCAAACACAAATAGGTATACAGAGAAAAAATAAAATGGAAAAAACATTGTAATTAAAAATACTAAAGCTTCTCCTAATCAATGAAGCCGAAATAGTAAGTGAAGAAGAAATGATTGTTAATTAATATTCCACTGAGCCGTCCTCCTATTATCTTAAACAAGGTTTTAGTTTGTGTCTAAATCTAAGTTTAATCGATTTGAAAGTGTGCTAATTGGAACTCAAGAAACCGATCAGTTTGTTGATGAATCTTAGCCTTGGTTTGTCTAATTTCGTTATGGTTTAACGTTTTGAGTTCCCGTTATAAAATACACAGCCAAGTGGGAACATTAACATTTTTAAATTAGGTTTATGTTAAATAAAAAATATATAGATTATGTCTATTAATTGCGAGGATATCGAAGTTCATATACATGGAGTATCTAAGTAGTTAATTGTTATTACATACCAAAGCCGATAGTCACCACCTATTAACATTTACGCTACAACATTAAGCTATAATCAATAAACTAATTACTTTTATGCTGGTCTTAATTATATTACCTGTATATTACATCCATACTAATATTATAAATGCCAAACTCCATGTGCCTGTTTTCACGCTTAAGTCTCCAAACTAAATTTTATTTATCTATACTATGGTTAACAAAGCGTTTATGTACGCGTTTATATTGTTAATTTTATTTATAAATTTTTATCTAATTTTGTATAGTTTGGTTGGGATCCACGCTCCAAGAAAAAACATAGTATAGTTGTTATACCGGAAATCATCTCTTAATATGGTGTATAAAATGGTCGATGTTTTTTTTCATACAGAAAATCCCCCATGATCTAGTATTCTTTTGCCTTTACTTACGTTATAATACTGAGAGAGCTAGGGAAAACGCTAGTAGAGTATTTCATATACTACAGACCCATAAAGCATCTCATACATGATGTTCAATAGATTGCAATAATAATACGCAATTGCAATCAGCATTGTTATCATTAATTAGGTATAAGATACGTACATACGTATATATAATACGTCACGTTGACACACCCGCGTTCACTTTGCGTCCACGTTTAGAAGATTCATCGATAAAAATAGCCATTACATTGACATTAACATATAAATAACAGTCATTTGCAATGTTTGCAAAGGCATTTGTTGTTGCCTATTATGTTTTTATATCCTTCTCGAAACGCTATCTGGGCGAGCAGAGCGAAGCAGCAATGGCCCAAGAGTTAAAGTCTCGGAACTTAAAGATCAAGAGATCGGGGGTTCGATTCTCACTCCTCCATTGCACTATTGAGGTCAACCCACTTAAAGCAGAATTACTAATATTGAAATGTTAGTTTATACGAGTATGCAATATTAGATTAAAAAATATGTACAAAAAAAAATAAGCGTAACGTCAAATTATGCTATCGTTTAATGCAAACCATTGCATTAAACGACAAAGATTCGAAAAGTGTACAAGTTGATAAATTGATTAATTTATCAACATCAGAATATTTAATGTAACAAGTTTAATCGCTTATAACATTAACATTATCACAAAACATTTGTAAGTTTATATAACAGCAGTGCATGTCGCATTGGGATGCATTAATTGTTCACAATGCATACATCATGTCAACATCGCAGACGCAATGTAGAGTGATGGACATCAGCACACTGTCACCAACTATTCCACTGGTACAACGTTACGTGTGTACCGCCCTTGAGAAGGCTGTAAAAGCGATGACATCAGCGCGTTCGAACCTTTCATAAGGTACCTGTTTAATCGTAGACGAACAGCTAGCAAAGATATGACAAAAAATAACGTTTTCTTTTATATTCCTAACACGTATAAGAAATTGACGTGCACTAGTAATTTTGTTAACCTCTCCAGCCAAGCAAAAGCTTGTGTTAGAAGTGAGCCAATAGTGCAATGGAGGAGTATGATCTCTCGATCGTAAGTCCAGCACTCTAACCACTGGACTTTTACAGCTTGTTTATAATAGAGTTTATTATAAACTTATATGATGATGATGTTATACTTAACAATTAAAATTCATACTGAAGTAGATATGCAATGGAAGGAATCCTTATTAAATTGTTTCTATATTATGACCTACATTTTATAAAATTAACAAATAAGTGCGCAGAATATCGGTGTGTATTAATGGCATTAGTCGATTTCTGAAACAATTATTTTTGTCGAGATCCTAATAGGATAATTTATTGATACAAGCTATATGTAGTCAATCGAAGCCATAGGAGGTGGGCAAGTCCTAACGTAAGATACATAATGAATTTATTGTAAGAAGAAATTGATATTAAGATAGCTTATCGTTTAGTCGTGAGCGGTGTTACACCTTACATGAGACGGGAGCTATATTTCAGGAAGTAGTCATGTTATTGGGACGGTCTATTTACACACTAAACTTAATGTTTGTAATTATCGACTGTCAAGGATTTGTCGCATGATTTATATTTGTGAGACATCTACGACGGTTTGCAGATCTGCGTTATTGGATGTGTCTCGTAATAATGAATAGTTACGCAATTTTTAATTCGCTATAAAGAGTTAATTCATTAATATACTTTTACTTTATTAGTATATTTACTAAAATATAAAAATTATCGAGAATCATAAAATCAAAGTAAAACACTCAGATATATTGAAATCTGCAATTTATTATTCTACTTTAAAAAAAATACACTTTACTAAATTCTACGAATGTAATCCACCTATGGACCTTTTGGCAATCCAACAGGATGACTATTGTTAGAAAATATACGGTCATTCGTGAATTATATCCAATCAAACTACTGTGTCCCACAAGGTTGTCTGAAAGAGATCATTTTTAACGATATGATTGCCTATTGGTATAGAGTACGGTCCATTTTTTCATGTATAAAACACATTTAGGCCGAAAACGACATATTTCAAAAAAAATATTTTTGTGTTGTGCTCGTAAAAAGACTTTATACGATCATATCTATCTATCGTTCCGTAAAAAATAATTAGTTCCGATATTGCAGCTTTGTCGCGTTCCAGCCTGAATGTGGCGTTTTATTTTTTACGGAACAAATTATTTAGTGCAATATTGTATATAGATTTTATTAAAACTAACCAAAACTTTTACACTATACAAGATTTTGACAAAAATGGCTTTTTTCTCAAAAATGTCGTTGTGTGGGTAGATTGTGTTTTGCATAAGTAGGTCCAATTGGTCTGCCAATTGATTGATTTTGACATCTGCCATATCTCGACCGGCTTAAGTACGTAAATTTTACGTTCATTTTACTCCTTTGGGTCGTAATACGTGATTGTGATTTTACGATTGAATTACGCGCAGTTGCTGAACTATTAACTTGTAATTAAATTGATTGTGACGTCAGTTTTATTGACCACGTCACTTTTACGCTAGTGATCAGCTAACGTGTCTCTTGCTTGTGGCTTCTTTAATACTCTTGCAATCCCTGAAACCGACTATTTTGATACGATGAAGATATTCTTAACATGAATGCTTTATTACATTAAGTAGGAAGTATTCATAGAAAAGTAATAAAACTGTTTTTATGCTTTTATGTCCCACTACACAAAATGTATGTCCCTATGCTGAGCACTAAGTCTCGTCCCATAATTGGAGAACACAGAGCATAAGTGATTCCGTATAAATTCCTAAAAACAAACATACAAAATTCCAGAGTTAACGGACTTGTATACAAAATATATATTACTTAAAATCGATAACAAAAACATACGTAAGTATATTTGACAGAGAATCTGTAAAGAAAATCTGTTCTTCAATGAAACTACGTAACTGTCATTTTTAGCGCAAGTCGCTTATACAAGTCAAATAAATCAGAACTAATGTGACAACATACGCCTGTTAAAGTAGTTTTTTCAGTCGTGCCATTACGTTAATGCTCCCGTCTATTGATACAACAGCGTAACAATTGTGCAGACGTGTGATCTCATGCGGCGGTGGCAACGTGTGAATTGGTGTTAACTCGACATCCTGACTTCGGATTTCTAGTCTAGTTATTACCACTTTAGCGGTTTTTTTTCCTGTAAATGAGTCAGTGGATAAATTGTGTATCCACCGTTTAAGGTCGTGTTGTGCATACGTTTTTGTAGAATATATAGTTTGCATACGTTAGAACACGATTTATAATGACGTCACTTGCATTGTAGCGCAACTAAAGCGTCAGATGTATATAGATAGATAGAATTTTAGAACTTACTTGGACTTTCGTTTAGGACGATGTACCTCTTGCGTCGTCGCTTCTCTGGTGGAGGAGATGGGCTCTTTTGGAACTGCCTTTTGTCGCGATCGCGTTTACTTGATTTAGCAGAGGGGCGTTCATCGATTTCAGACTCTGACGAAGAATTTTTTTTATCCCGTTTCGAACGCTTCGACGCTTTAACTCGTTCTTCAACATTTTCCTCAGCGGACATTTCCCTTTTCCTATTCATAGATACAGCGGATTTCTTTCTGTAATCAGGAGATCTTCGCTCGTCTCTCTGTCTGTAGTCAGGCGATGCTCTTTCTTCCCGGTGCCTATCAGGTGGTGATTTACGTTCAACCCTTTGTCTGAAATCGGGCGATCGTCTGTCCTCCCGTTGTCTATAATCTGGGGAGCGGCGTTCGCGTTCGTCTCTGCGTTCGTAAGCAGGCGACCTGCGGTCTTCCTTGTGCCTGTGATCCTCTCGTTGTCGATACTCGGGCGAAGGTCTGCGCTCGAAGGAGCGACTTCGTTCAGCACGCCGTCTATTTGAGTCGTTCTGACGTGGATTTCTGGAAGGCGCATCGTACTTATTATTTCGCTCGTCGCGCTCACGGTCCCTTACTCTGTTGCGATCGTCATTCTCGTCCTGTGCACGCTCCCATTGCTTATCCTTCACTTGCTTCACTGGAGAACTGAAAAGATTTCATATATTATTAAGTGACATATTTACATTATCGATTTTTATAGCCTGAAGCAATTAATTGTATTGTATTTTATAGGCCTTTAGTTTTGGAATTTTGTTATTACCTTCCACGACTGGATGGTTCACTGGTCGCACGACGTCTGCTACTCGATTTTTTCTGTTCAAAATTAAATGAGTATTAAATTATCGCAAATCGCACATAATGGAAACACCAGTGCCAGTACAAGAAGACTAGTGGTTATGGCAACTAAAAAACTTCACTAAGAAAAAAAAAAGAGATTCTTCCATTCAATCATTCTTCTCTTTTAGTTGAACGAAAAATCTCTATACTAAAATAATAAAAAAAAAAACATAAAACACTTTACACATGCTCTCTATAAGGAATTAATAAAAAAATGGAGGCATTAACTAATACACCGTTAACATTACTTAGTAAATAGAATTTAATAAGCTACGCACAAAAGCGAATATCGATAGAGTAAAAAAATGTAGAGTATCTTTTGCTTGCTTTTTCATTTAGAATGTTATATATATTTTTACATCCATAACATTCTCAATTAGACAAACTATTATATAATATGTAACGTATAGATAGTAATGATTGTCTGTTGGCACCAGTGCGCGAGTTATTCATATTTACAATGCTAAATTAGTGACACATTAACAGCATTAATATTTAATGTAATCAAGTACATAAATACATGTATTACACAAAATTCAAATGTAATATAACACTTCGGGGAACGTACCTTCGTCAACAAACGGTGGCGGTAGTGTATACCATATAAACATGTGGACCATCCTTAACAAGTTTTCGAGTCAATGAGAAGAGGGAGAATGTTATGGATTAGTTACATTTTCATAAACAATCAGTCTGGACATCAACGCTTGATGTGTGCTACAAAAACGTGCGACGATCCGGCTCGAAAGACCGTTTTTTATAAAAACTATACATATTAAACGCAATTTTTGAATATAGTAATATAGTAACAGAGAAAAATGTGATTTTCAAATGGATAAGCACGTTTTTCTATAACACATCGAGGCATGGCGCCACAACACATAGTGATACCACCATCTGTTTTAGAGGACTACAAAACACCATGCATGTAAATAACTGTGCACACTTTACATATCGACGACTGGCTTGACGCTTGCTTAGTTTACTCATAGTTAGTCACAAAGATGTAATACGCGGTAAAAATGCATATCCAAATTTTTTAAACATGTACAATTTTTAGTATTCACCTAACATAGTGTTCTTACAGTGTTATTGTTTTGTGAAATACTTACAGTATACGTTATTCTTCAGATAAAGATGGCTATCCTATGAAATGATGCACAGTTAAACAGATAATTTTTACTTCGCTATATCTTGTATTTACAGAAAAAAATATAAAAAAAAAGTTGTATAAAATGGAGTAAGAGACAGATAAATAGAGAAGAGAGAGAGAGAGAGAGAGAGAGAGAAACAGAGACAGAGTTACCACAAAGTATTATAATATCGTTTCCGTCCCATATTGATTGCCAATTGGTGAGATTGCAACGAGAATGTGTTTATAAAGCAATATAATTTGGAAGCATGGGGCGAGAGCTTATGGGAATAGCTAAATAGATCTAATCATCACTACTTTCTCATTATGAAATCTATATTTAACAAGGAGGTTTTTTTTTCTGTATAGTTTAAGGGATTTTCGCACATAAAAAAAAAAAATTATAGCCCATATTCACGTATGCATTTAAGTGTTGAATTTACATTATACTTCAGATCAATGTAGGTATTTGTATATGGTAGTTGTTTTTTCATGAAGTGATACAAAAATGAAGCGGTGTGCTAAAAGAGCTATTAGTCTAACCCTTCATAGATAAGCTATACTGATCAAGGATTCAAAAATCTATTTGGGCAAGAAATGAGTGGTGTGGGTTCCTATGTCAAGTTCCCATAGTTAAGCATTTACCAGATTTATATGATCCCCGGTAACCAATACAATTATCACAAGAGAATATAGTCACTACAATGTTACACCGAAAATTCAAAGATTATGTTTCTAGCAATATTACACGTTC
>DWGW01002209.1:0-10072 GCA_018247775.1 Udranomia orcinus
AGCATGTCAATACATACTAGTAATTTTGTTAACCCCTCCCGCTAAGCTCGAAGGCTTGTTAGGAGTGGGTTCACGTCGATAGAGCAATGGGGGAGTGGGGATCGAACCCACGACCTCACGATCGCAAGTCCGACACACTACCCATTGGGCTATCGCCGCTTATAATGATACGTATACGATTACTTTTTAATAAAATACCTTGTGTTTTTCTTTAAAAACGGTATCAACCCTACAATGCCCTACAATACCCTGCGACTAATTTGGGAAAAACGTCAGGAAAATTAATGCGACATTTGAATTTGTTTCTTTATTTCTGAGTTCCGCGTTCGGTTCCACGAGTTATGAGCGCTTGTGCCGTTTTGAATATTCAATAGTTAATTAGCTGGGTACGTACTTACCGCCCGAATTGAATCGTGTATGCATATATGGCAAGTGCTTTAATTAGCCGATACTTAATCAGCGAGGTAATTTATCTCAATAGTCAAATGATTTGTGGGTGAATACGTTGATTGTTTGTAACGAGATACATGTATGTATAAAACGAAAGTCTCAATTAATAGACTCTTATATAAACTGTAATGTTAAGATTTTCTGGTTTTCTTTATGTAATAAAATGAATAAAATAAAATTACATCTCACACAGCGTTACACGCAAAATAGATAAGATAACATTGCCATACTTACTATAGAATTAAAATCCTTATTGGGTTACCAATAGAAGTAGTTAGTAGTAGCTACCTCAAACCACTAACATTTCTCTGCGGATCGCTTGCGGCGAGCGGTGAAGTGGCACCAACGCCGTACTAACGCAGCTTTAGCAGTATTAGAATGTGATAAAACAGCTAGATTTTTTAAAGCCCTCACTTAATCTTTTCTAAACCCCTAGAGAAGATAGGGACGCTCTTCAAGTATTCTCGGGAGCGTAATTCTTGTTCAATTTAGCCTTCGTCTAGGAGTTTATGGTTGTCATTGGACACAGATAACAAATACGACACCAACGTGTACGCTTCGATGTAAATACCGTAACCGGGGATCGAAAATGAAAGAAACAAAAACGAGTCCTGCTTGTATTACAATCCTGAGGGCGTTTTTTTTTTCTTTACGCATCAGCGAGTCCATTATACGTTTTAAAAGGATCTTTCATCGACCGGAAATTGACTTAAGCTACTTTTTAACCCAGAACAATGGCGAGCCGTTTGGGAATTACGCTAAGACCTTTTTGTACGCAATATCCCAATTTCAGGTTTAGTCGATCGCAGATGGCGACGCAAGCAATATTTAGTTAAAATATGTGTAAGAATCTTTACAGTTTATACTGTACCTAATACAGGCTTAGAGAGAAACATTAATTGTAGTAGGCAATTTATATAGATTAAAATAGTTCTTGTTTTATATGTCAAATGGGCATTAAACTTGTAGAAATAACTTCATCGAATTATATTCTTCATTTTTTCACTTTAAGACTTAAGCTATTTAGTAGAGTTACTTACTTAACATCATTACTGCTAGTAGTATTTAAGTAATCATTTCTTACTCTATTTTGTATTCGTGTATCCTCTAATTTATATATTATGTAATACAGCAGTGGAACAGACCTCCTTGTCCTTGCGCCAGTTTTCCTAACTATTGCAGTCATTTGCGAACAATCTCAATCTATGTATATTATGTGTTTTTTGTTTATTAATAAATCTTAAATCTTGAAATCTTAAATCTTAAACATATTAACAAAACTATCGACTGGCGTTACGCATTACTCCCGGATTCGTCCGTAAAACTGAAAACATACGATTTGTTATTATCATTATTTGCAATTACGTGCACTAGAAATTAACTTATAAATCCGATTTTTCTCCAACTTTTCATCCAGAAAAAACTAGAATACAAATTCACGTCATAAAATAGATACACGTAAACAATCTAATAACACTCGCTATTTTTGTTCCATTGTGAAAATACTTGCAATAAATTCTTTCACCTATACGTTGGAAACTCTGTTAACAACCCTTTGTACAATAGTACTGTAGATTGGCTCTCTGTCCGACTAATTAAGTGACATTCAAGCCAACAGGTGACCAGTGGTCGATACTCGTATATACAAAACTTGTCGGTAAACAATGCCTTAAATAAAATGTTATTCTTAACTCCGTTATTTGTAAATAATTGAAAGAAAACTTTGTAGGACAATCTCTTATCATCAATTCAAATTGATGATGATTTGATGATGATCATGAAGAAAAACCTAGTAAGTCACTAAATTGATATATCTGAATATACATCATCGGAATAGGCCGACGATTTGATATAATTTCATTGTCATTAGCACTAACATTACGTATGCCAAAACTTATACCTACATGATCGTGTAAAGAATCTGTATATGCCTTCTCAAGCTCAAATCATAATATTCAAAATTATTTAACACACACGCATATAAATATTAAACTTTTTATGTATAATAAAAGCATATCCATCACAATGGCACACTTATCTTCCCTGCAACAATGTACTTTGCAGTCTATTTTACGACGAGCTACAAACGTCACTATGCACTGTGCATTATGTGTGCATCTACCTACGTATCTTTTCATACTTAAGCTCCGACACTTCCGATCTAAAAGCTTGTCCATTCACTAAACATACTCGCGCATCCATCTTTCTTCTCTCGGATCGACTTAATGCATCCGGCGAAAGCGTCATCGATCAATGCGCTTTAATGAGAAACGAAACGAATCTGTAACATACCTACCTATCTACTCGTGTTTTTATCTTAAAGTGGAAGTTTACATGAAGTCTTCGAGCACTCTCAACTTTGTTACGCCGACGTGAGATATTTTATAAAGCGACGAACTTAGCAGTCTCTTACTCCGAAGGTTGGGATTCTTAACTCGTAGTAATTTAGGACGTAAGTAATTGGTAACTAATAAGTTTGTTATCTATAAATATTCTGTCAATATCTATTATTTTAATCACCGTCACAACTTCGCTTCGATAAGTGAGACTCGACAAAGGACCTCGAAAACGAGTCTGACAATCTCAAAATACCCATAATTTAAGCCTTTCAAATAATTGTTTCAACTAATCACTTATACTAATTGTTTATAACTGGAAAGTAGGAGCAAAGGAGCATAAAGTCCATCCGATGGTAAGTGGTCATTGCCGCCCATTGATATCAGCCCAAGACAGGATCGAAATTCTTTCTTAGATCGGCCACAAATGCGTTGTTACCACTGAGAACAAGGCGATCCACGCCTCAGTTAAGTATCTTTCCCTGACTGCATCCTTCAAATCAGAACAGAGCAGCAAGAAACCTGCAACTATACGGCTGAAATAGACGTAGCGGTGGTGACTCGGTCATAACTTAAAATGTTCTACGTTTGAAAATCATTTGCGATCGATAAAGTCGCATAATGCGTTATAACTGATAGAAGAGTTGTATATTATCAAACGAGTTTATACAAACAAGTAGACTATGACGCAATCCATCCAATTGTGCGAGATCGCAGCAGTGGGACAGTAACAGTCGTTAATGGTGATGACAACGATGACGCGCATCGAACTAGAAACCAATTCAAAGATCGAGTGACACTTTGATTTCATAACAAAGTAACCGCAGACGATTTTCAAACGATCTAAAGTTTCACTGTTACGACCGCAGCGAAACGAACGGCCAACGTCGGTGCGGTGCGTTTTCGCCTTTAGTCCCTAACAAAGTTAAGCTGAAGGCATCTACTAGTACTGAGCAACAAACTTGCTCCCGTAGTGAACATTACTAGAATCGCTTTTCAGTAACATCGACTGAACCTTTCGTTACACGTACACAGGTTTTAAATATAGAATCTTATGTTTCAATATCTATTTCTAATATTTTTTTAACCAATTTTATTTCATTGTAGACTTTTCCAGTCACACAGGTTGCGTTCTATCGTTGTATAAATGTACTGTACATAGTCAAATATTTTCCAATTTTCAAGTCTATCTATCATTACATTATGTACTTAGAGATTAGACTTAGACTACGACATTACGAGACGGCAACGAATCGTAAGCCTACGTTGACAGCCGCGCGAACAGACCCGGCAACAGGACACGCGCCCATCGCCCTAACGTTTATTAGCACAAACGCATCGTACAGCAAACCGTATTCCTGCGCTAGGTGGCAGTTAAAATCGGTTAACGGGCAAGACGTACCAAACAAAAAGGCGTCAATTTCAGCGGGCGCTATTTCGATCGGGCCGGCGTATAGGCGGGCCGAATGTCAATGGCACGTAAACGACGCGCGAGTTACGCACGCGCCCCGGCCGGCGGCGGTGCGCGTACATTCACCCACACAAGTCCATGTACAGAGTGCACGTAGCGCGGTATTATTATTGAGTGGTCACTTCGAACTCGAGGCACCTGTGTACCATCAGCAGTGGATATCCGTCACTGGCCGGACTGTACAGTCAAATCAGTATTCAAGCATTATCGCGTGTGTGCGTGTCTATGTTTGTGTGCGTGCGCGAACGTGTGTACATACAATACATAACTGTTATCCATAAATTACGACAAACACATATTCATTACACAATTGGATTAACGCAAAACGTGTACTAACAAAAAAACATATTTTTTTTCCATATAAGTGTAGCATTAAATTAGTTCGATATTAATAAATGTATGTGCAATTGAATATGCGGTTGCAAATAATCCAGATTCAAATAAAAGAAAGTTATATATACGCTACAGATTAAACTTTAGCAGCCATCTGTAAAACACGTGTTCCTATAAACAACGGTTGAACATAAACAGCAAGTTGGTCGAACCCAATTCTTACGTGACCTAGGCGTGAACGATAAATACAGTTTCTACAACATATCTACGTTCTATTTTAAGATTAAAATAAACAACAGCAAATTATATAGAAACGTAAAAATCCCAGAAGTAAATAACTGCGTATAAATAAATATAACTATTCAAACCGATATGCCGATTTTGAGCTAAATGAAAAACCAACATCCACTAATAGGTTTCAAACTTAAACACAAACTTACCCCTCTCTTTTAACATCGGAGCAAAGATCTAACTTCTATCTTGCAATCTATTCGCATTTCTCTTCGCAAATAAAAAAAAATATCTTCGAACGTCTGAAACGTCCTTCGGAGAATAGAATAAACTGTGAGCTCAAAAACAGAATGATCATCTTCAAACGTCTGAAACGTCCTTCGGAGAATGAAATAAACCGTGAGCTTCCGAGCTATCGAGCAAGTCCGCAGAATTGTTAAACGCTATTGACTACCAAGAGTTTGCTGAACCATTGTCTTGCGGTGAAAATACGTAGTACTGTGGCTAGTACAGAATCGCACAGTAGTGTGAATAACCTATTAAATTAACATACTTGTTAATCTTGTTTATAAGAGTTCATTAAGTTTACATACCTAGCAAAAATGTACGTGATGTATGAAGTTTTGCACTTTTTGCTTTTTACAATTAATTCCTTAATTAGGAATCATTTATAAAAGTATGTTTAATATTGAGGATAAAAACCTTGTCTTAATCTTAATTTAAGAGCTTGTTCAAAAAGTTTAATACTTTTTTATCAAAACATTAAATATAAGTTTAATTAACGTAACGAACGAAGTTATTCTTAGATCAGACACGATTACGATACATAAGTATTGACAGAAACCGTAGTATATCTAAGTATAAGTAAAATTTCATCCCGTTAAGTGGTGAAATGTGCATGCCAGTAAATTATTCGTTAATTACTTTTTCTATTAATTAAAACCTAAAGCCCATCCCATCCTACACGCACTTCTTTGTAATTAGCATCAATATACCAAATACTGATATATATTGAATTATAGTAACAGTAATTCTGTAATCACTTGTGTTGTAGTAAGTAGTAAGTAGTCCATACATTTTTTCCTGCTTTGTTCGTCATCTGTCTGCGCTATCTGTAGATCGCTCACGCCAAACTAGCACACGACCTTCTTTGTCGAGTAGGGCAAGTAGTTATAGCACCGGGAAATAATCTATGGTGTATCCCGAATCGAGTATACTTACTTCCTTTTGTAACCTTAAAAATATTTATAACTATTGTACGCTCCCACAGTACCTCGTTTTAATTTCGTTTGTAACATCTTTGTCAGATAGTCTACAATAAATAATTTTCATTTCATTTAACTTCATTTATCCTATACATTAGTTTTTGGCGGTCAATCGATGACTATAGACTACTTTTTGGAATATTATCACAGAACAATATGTGAGTAAAAATAAAGTGGATACAGAATAAATTCACCTGATATTGCAAATAAGTTTGCAAATTTGCGGCTGATTAATATGAACCTATAATTTGGAGAAAATAAAACGCCACAATCAGGCTGGAACGGGACAAAGCTGCAATATCGGAACTACTTATTCTTTACGGAACGATAGATATGATCGTATACCTAATCTTTTTACGATCGTAACTCAAAAATCGATTTTTGTTAACGTGTCGTTTTCGTCCTAAATGTGCGGTATGTTTACAATTTCCCCATAAGAACTGTTTACTAAGTTATATAATCTCCCAGTAAACGTTCACACGGCTAACGCTCGTCCTGTTTAAGTAGGGCATCTCGCTTCATAGCGCCAAACAGGTCCGGATAAATTTACATCGCGAATTTGCGCCGCTAACTAGATTAATATGGACAGGACCAACGTGGATTATTATAATTATAAAAGGCCTCGTTACAGGTCCGCGCTGAAAACAAACAGGCCGCCAGCGTAGCAGCTGACGGTTCCGTCGGCTTTTGATTAATTACGTTTTATGGATTTCTCGCTAATTCCATAAAATAAAATAATTTAGAAATAACAACAAAACGAAATTTGATTCTACAAATAACCACTACAAAAAGCACTGAACTCAAATGTGAGGCAATATAAGAAAAAAAATTATAAAACAAAATAGAAACCAAAAAAAACAATTAATCCCGCAACTTTGTAAGAAAAACATAAGACGCTACTTTACAAATGACTCTATAAAACAAAACACTACTCAAAGATAAGAACTACACAATGTAAATGATAGAAAAATATTATAAAATGATATATGTATATGAATGATATGTGCGACATGACCGACTCACCAGTTGCATGTTGGCTGGGTCGAAGTTGACTGTGCGAATGATGCATCTCGGAAACCTCCCCTCTATATATACGTGCTTGTACGGTTTCAAAATTCATTCTAGATTATAATGTAACCACTTTTCCTAATAAATAAGTGAACTTTAGGCGCTTTTTTTGCGTAACAATTTGACCAATGAGCCGATCATTAATTTGAGGAGTCCACAGGAAATAGTGTCATTAAAATTTGTGATCAACATGTGGATTTTGGAATATTGGCGCGTGTTAATGGATTTTCTGTGGCGTTCTTGTGTGGAGAGGGAAGCGTCAATTTGTAATAACCTAATTGGGTATAGGACACCTGTACTTATCTTTCTTTAAATATACTTAAAAAATATTACTGTGTTTTGTGAAAAAAATCAACGATTAGCATTCGATGGCCTTGACTGAAATATTTAGTACTTTTTTATTTTTAAATATTTACTAATCGTGGAATTATAGATACTTAATACAATAATTCATTTTAATGCAATTATTAATTAATTTTACCCAATTTTAAGATGCATAAACCGTGGGTAAATCACAATATTTTCCTTCATAACTGTCTTTTAAAACATATTAATAAAAATAATCATTGATAAAGAATAACATTCCTCTCCCATTAAACCAGCTCCAGGTCTTCCAAGGGTTGCCACAAGTCGCTTGCTTCACCCATCAATCTGGGAAGAAGATCGTATTTCGCAACACGCACGAATATAACGCAAGCGGATAGCCAGCGTAGCATAGGATTGAACTCACGACCTTCGAGGGCACGTCTCGAGTTACAACCGCTACTTGATCGCCGCGTATCTGATTCGATATCAGTAGGAAAATATTGGCCAAGAATGTTTTTACGATATGAAAGTGGAAAACGGATATCCTAATCTGGTGCTAGGTTGTCACTCTATTGCAATATCTATCATTATTTGTGACTAGCTTTACCGATGGCATTGTTCGTATTGTTGTTTTTAAATAAATTTCAAAAACCATTGAAAATTTGCTTTGAAAAGCTTTGAAAACTTTGCTCTAGGTAAGTATATTGACCAGCACTTGGTTAATCGGCAATAAAGTTCTTTAAGACTATAAAGAATACTATACTTTGACAACGCTCCTTTGGGTGACCTAAATACTTATCAAAGGGAAAAGTGTATTGTACTTTGACATTTTGAGGCCGTGTTAATAAACTACTATTTCTACTATATCTGGAGATTTTTTTTTCTATGGAAAGCCTTCTTTCTTATACCGATGACAAAGTTATCGTTTTAGCAGACGTGAAAGCGTTACAAACAAACTCACATTCGCATTTATAATATTATTTACATAGTGTGATTAAGTTTCAACGGTTAGTACTCGTAGCACTCCTCAGAATATCATTATAATCCTGATGACGTTCCGTTAAGGAGCACACTGCATGGATTTCTGGAGAGACCAAAATTTAATATGGATTTCCGCTAAGTCTGCACTTTATCTGATTACTATTTGGGATGATTAATATTACCTTAAGAGATTTCAACTAAATATTCACCCGTTACACCCGTTATTACACCCGTTGAAATCTTTTGTATGAACAAAAAATGTTTTTCGTAGACGACTCTACTATCAGTTGTGTTAAGAAATCGAGTGCTACAAATTAATAACAATTTGATGATTATTTATTTAAAACAAGACAAACAAGGTCAGGAGCAAAATGTCAGAACATAATTACAGGTAGAATACAATAACATTCTATTTTGCACGTCATAACAAAATGTTATCATATTAGACATGACAGTAATATATAGGTTATCATCAAATGAAGTTATACGTGAGAAACTTAATAGGAGCACATTATCAATTATGTAAAAAACTTAAGTATTGTATTTACAGCTGAAAAAAGTACAGATATTCTATTGTGAAGATTATTGTTGCCCTAGTTATTCCTGGTTGTTATTTTCTTTAGTAAGACAAGAATTGGATTGTTTTTATTTCGTTTATGCCCAAATTCAACTGAAATTCTGCCGTGGATTCGGATTAGTTTAAATAGGATCTAAATAATTGAGTAACTACTCTATAGTACATTATATGTAGTTCTACGTTTTTCCTTTGACATCGCTTGCCTCTTACTAATTTCTCATGATCGCGACAATAATTGAAATAATCAAGTGGATGTTATTAATACGTCCAGTTTTGTGGTTAATTTACTTTCCTCTCCTCTTAAAGGAGAGCCTCTAAGACTCAAATACAGGTTTCAAAGCTCTACAGTATTTTTGGTTCCCAAAAATGTTTGGGCATACGTAACAGCTAACGATTCTAACAACAATGACCATCTTGTGGGAACTTAGTTAAGCAAGCCGTAACTAGGTAAGTGAGAGGTAAGTAATGAGCGATAAAACCAACCAGATTCATTGGATACGATTCCGGGGCGGAAGTTGGGTCGTCTATGATACTGATAACGCTTAGCCCCGCTTGTGTAGATCGCGTGGGTCGAGCGACTTAAGCAACGTCGGGCGTGGTCAGTAACTGACCTTAAGTCTGACCGATAGTGCCATATCGTTCGTGACGACAATGGACGAGAGAAATTCTCAAGTAGCGACCACGTCTAAGTAAATAGACAACCTGATAAAGAATTTATCCAGAAGCATCAAATAAACTTTTCTAGTTGATCATAATTTTTTTTATTTATAAATAGATTTATGTTTTAACTTAAATATAAATATTCGATTAAATTATTATGTTATAATATCTAATTAATTTGTTGCTTAGTGTTTTTCTCATTAATTGAGACTCTCATTTAAATCTGCTTCTTTTCTGTGGTAATTTACACCAGTAAAAGTAATTTTAGTTGTTTTCTACTTTCACTAGACCACGTGTAAACTTTATTATTATTAATATAAAGTTTATTATTAATAATTATAACATAGATTTCAATGTGTACAAAACACACGTGTCTGTCACATATCTGTGGAAG
>DWGW01002210.1:0-10071 GCA_018247775.1 Udranomia orcinus
GTTCATTGAGTGTATCTGAATACCTTATATGCATAATGCAAGCATTTGATTCTTGATACAAATTTTTAGTTTAGTGTTAATCAGTCAACGATTGAACTATTAATTTACTAAAAGCTCATATTGTACGGACCGCATTCTTTCATACAGGTCAAATAATCCACTCGTGTCCGCGTCACTTCTTCTACTGTAACTAATTACCTTTCTCCCGCTAACAATTTTTCCTTTGAACTGATACATATTGATCGAGCTACCGAGAAACGTCGCTTATAGCTTATACGGTTATATAGCTCATAAAGGCTTCATAGGGAACCAGTCGTGGCTCGTTAGAGAACCAACACGACTTGTCTTTTATGGCGAGGCGTTCGGTTGATTGAGTTTATTTTACGATGGCAAATTACCGATACGCCTCAAGAAACCGTGAGGGATAATTTCTCGTTAACCTGAAATAAGCAAACTGCATAATTTATTGCGCGAACATGTTTTTCGATACGGATACCTTAATTTGTAATTGGCCTGTACGCTTGATAGTGTTATCGTGAATGTGATTTTAGATTTTAATTATAAATAAACATTTATGCAAGCCAAATATTATCTACGTAGTCATTTACATGATCAGCTGTATAACCAACATGTTAGCTATTAGAGGTTTAGCATTTTTTGCCGATTCTTCAAGGTAATCATCAATGAATAATCACTTCTCAAATCATGCCGTGGGAAATAGATCTACGTCTATTCTAATCAGCGAATTTAATTTGCACATTAAAAACATATTTTACTAAATGTGAAATTCCGAATGAACTCAAGTTTGTTGTTCAATCACGTCAGAAGGGAAACTGGTTGAAATTTGGCAGCTAAAATATAAGCTATATTTTGCTTCAAAAATCAATAAAAACACATTAAAATTTTCGCGCGAACTAAGTCAGAAATATAAGTAAGTGTAAGTTATATGTATAATAGATACTAAAGTTTAATTATGTTAAAATGAAATGAAATCTACAATAATAAGCTTGTGAAGTAAAACCAGTGAAGCTTTGTAGGTTTGAGGGCAGCACGTTGAAAGTCGATAGTTTATGTTTTTATAGTGTACATTTTATTACCACCTTATTAGTCCAGCTCGTTAGCATAATTGATGTTGCTCATTAGCACTCTTCATACAATGGCTGTTTCATTCCTCTATTTAAATCCTGTTTTACGATCTATCATTTGCAACCAGTAATTGGTTACGACGTTTTACTTGTCTTCATGAAATATATGACTATAATGGTGCTTTACGAGAAATCTGGTGACATTGAGAGTACAGCTTTAAAATAATAAACATGGTTATAAACTACTATTATTTATAATAGTGTCTAATGCTATCTTTTAACCTATTAACTATATACATGTTTTACACAATACTAATGTTATAAATGCGAAATTTAGAGGAAATCTGGTAGATATAGTGCCGAACCCAAAGAAAGGCGTAGAGTTGTTTTTTTCCAAAAAATAAAATTACTAGGGACAGGAACTTGATAAATTTTATAAATAAGGGGAAAATGTCACTTAGGACCTTATGATTTAAATGAACATTCTGAAATTGTTAATGGCATCTATTAAGATTTTCTCTCGTGACTGTCAGTCGTGCATTTCTCCATCTTCATGATGTTTCCTTACTTTCATCTTACGCATGCCGCAAGGCGGTTCAATAATGATATCTTCATTTGAAATTTACTAAAAACAAAGACAAGCATTAGCATCTTTATTTTACATAACTGAGGTCAATCATCAATAGATCTAGATGATAATAATTACTTTACTACTTGTTACATTTCCTCTTTTTCACAGCCTCGAAAAAATTAAAATAAATTAAATATGGTTCTAAGCAAACTGTTTCAGGAGAGTGTATAAAATAGGCTGGCTATGTATGAGAAATAAACCGCATAATAAATTTTTAAAACTATATCTACATCAAAATGTAGGTACATCGAGCCATTAATAAGAGTAGAATCCTAACAAAATAACAAACTGCTTTTATTTTAGACATTAGCAATTCAAGTACTATCCAACCGATTTACATAATTGTGCAACAAGAAGCCTAGTGCATACAAACGACTGGTATTTGCATTATGTCTCGTGTCTCGACAACTGATTGGAGACGTTTCCCCTCTCATCTCGGATTACGAATCGGATGTCACAGACGTGTCTCGCGTCGCGTCTCCTAGAAGCTCGATAATAAAGTTTATTCGTACATATCCAATTTATACAATTCATCTATCTGTTTTATGTCAAATGTTTCCTACGTTAGGGCAACGCTAGTCCCTGTATTAAGGCTTAGAATAGACTCTTCTACCTTGCCAGCCCCCTGCTGCTAATAGTAATCGAAGCATTTTAGAATTACATTCTTAGACATGGATTTCCTCTTTACTCACTTTGTTACTATAGTGTCTAGGATACTACAAGTGTGTACATATAGTTAAGATACCCATCTGTCGGATATTGCAAATGCATCCAGAGATACGTGTATGCTAAGAGTTGAGAGCAAGCCCTCAACAGCGCACATAGGGGGAAACGTTACATACAAAAGGATGTCATGGTTAGAATGAAGATCTAAGTATTTGAACGAGTTAGAATTCGAAAGATTGAGTGTTCCAGCAAATTCGAATGTACACTGAAAAGAGATGTACATAGACTATAGATAGAACGATTTTATTTTTTGTGTTCCTGAATAACTGTTCCCAGTGACCACTTGTAAAACAATTTTCTTATTTATAAAGATTTCTGATCTCATCTCGTTAAGCGGCAATTGAGTGACAGCACTTTACCGACACGGAGCGTCGCTCACAATCTTTTAACTAGATGTAGGTTTTTTATTCACTCAAATGACAGTCAATTTTCTCGTTGGAGCATGACTCAGCTTGGTCCATCGAACTCTATTGAACATAAATCTCAAAGAGCTTTACGAAATTATGCGCTTGCGCACCTCAATCAAAATTATTATGACGCCATCATTTGACATGCGCATCATTATTGATTACATCGTAATAACAACAGGAAATGTATTTGTATTTCTAATTCTTATAATATATTATTGACGTCTATTTTCTTATTCACCTTACATCCTTACACCTTAAATGATTTGAATTTTCAGACAAAAAAAAAATTTAGATGTAAACAAACATTCTAGCAAACATGGACGCTAAAGACTAAACTCGCGCCATTTTGAAGTAGGTTAGAAAAGAACAAGAGCTGTAATTTTGGGTGAATCGACAAGATGTAAACATTTCTTAGTACACCGCAAATGTAACGCCTAAATTCTTAATAGTTCCCATGACTTAATTACCGCTTTTTAAAATGACAAGAATATACTCTCGTTACAAATAAATAATTAAATCATAAGTGCACCGTAGTATAGTTGTCGAAGTGGGGGCAATATAACGTACCAAAAAGCACAGGATTTAATTGTAATGTTCTCGTATATGTCAGATACCGGTCATGTGGAATTTCGTTTGCCATTAAATGCACTGCATTCTTGCCAGCAAAACATTTAGAATTTGAATTGACACAAAAATGTTAGTATACGTATTGTGAGCCAATACAGATGCAATATGTATCTAAAATCGATCGAAGTAACAAGGCGATCGGACGAGTCGTTTTTCCACAGAAATTCCGTTTCTTTCCTTTTGCTTCTCATTTTTGTTCGGGACCGGCGCGGGAGCGTTGCCTCCATGATAATAAACAAGTACGCAATTGATACCCACGCTTTTTTATTTTATTTCAGGATCGAAAGATCGAATTATGGCCTACCAGATTACATTTGAAAAGGATTTCTGCAACCATAACATTTTTATGTAGCACATTACATTACATTACACGTTAACGTTTGAACAGGAACGAATTAATTTTATTAGGCATCGTGAAAATGAAATCTCTTTTGATTTTAAAATGTTCTAGTATGATTTTATTGGACTGAAGAATATATTTAACGATAGAATGTCTGAAAAGTAAGTTCTACAGTAATAAAAGAAAAAACGTAGTGACACATGTTTATTTGTTATCTGTCACCGTTTTACTTATAAAAAAAAACATTAGCTATGATTTCTAAACCCTTGCATTACACTTTACGTGTCAAAACATACACCAAAACCGTTCAACCAGTTTCATATTTGCGCGTAAATGTTTTGTTTCTCTTTTAATCTGTTACGATATTAAATATGTCTTTAAGATTCCTCGCTAATTTTTATGAATCCGGTTTGATACGGAGAGTTAATTTCTCAGTCGATTATCCCAAAAGCCGTATCGGAATGGTGACTATACGAGAGTGAGACGGTGTTATCGACGGAAAGAGACGAGAATATGCGCACGTTACAGGTGTGAACGGGACACGCGCGGAATATGCCTCAGAAGCCTCCGCCGTAGTCTCTCAAAGTTTTTGTACGTCTTGTTTTATGCGGCAATTTTTTAATATTGATATTCACATTATGTTTGTCTTGACATTTTGGCAGGTGTAGTCAATTGCCTGTTATTTACACCTGATAAACTGTAATGATATTGTGAAGGTTATGATTTTGTTTTTCTTATTAAGATGAATCATATACGCATTGTGAACATAATTAAGCTGTCTCTAACTTATACTCCGTTATATCTTATGCATCATAAAAAAGAAAGAAAATTATTCCTTCCGTAACAATTCTCAATTACTGTTGTCTTTTTGTATTTATCACGTAATTTTCCTTTTTTTTTGTATTTTTGATACATTAGATGATAGTAGTAGTAAAGTAAGTATTTTTTTATTAAGATAAAGTCTTTGGTAGCCTCTGTCACTTTGTGCTTTCCTTCGGCTCTCGTTAAGAGCTTTTAACGAGCCGACCTTGCCGTAACGATGAGAATGAGATGGCAATATCCAGTTCGAACACCTACACGCGTTAGACAAGGACGGAGCGACACGCGGTTAACAATAAGCTTACTAACAAGATAAAATCACCCAAGAGAAAACTTCGTAAGCGCCACAATTACGCATTGAATTATGCAACCTATGATTGTTTGTTCAAGGTGTAATTTTCTATAAACAAACATCGGTAGTTATATGACAGATGTTGACGTGTGTTGCCTGACTAACGAGAATGACTCAGGCGCAGGTTTTTTATTGTTTAACTAAAACAAACCTTATCATAGCGTAACATGGTTCCAATTAATTTGGACGTAAAGTCACACCGCGGGGTTTTCTCATAAATGCCTCTTTGAAATTTATTTAAATTGGATTTTCGTTGCGTAGCCCTCTGAAAGCTCGCTTGTGTCCAATAAAAGCGATTTTTTGAGATACTATCGTGTAGTAATTGCCGTAGTTATTAACTATAATATGTGTAACTTCACTACATCTCACAGTGCAGTTTAGACACTGTACATAAACAATGTAGTTGGAAAAAAACATAAAACCATGTTAAATTGTTTTCGCAAGTTTCAAGAGGCATAAAATATATACTAAACATTTTAATATCGGATTGTATCAGTCGTTGCGTCCAAATTTAAACCTCTATGACCTAATCATTATTTTTTCAATAATTATAATACATCAACATTTATAAAAAAATTAAAACGATTAATTATAACAGCGGTTCATCTTATCCATAGACAATAAAATTATAGAAATATCCAATAATAGCAATAATTACACCACCATTGTGTATAGAACTTTTTCTATGAAAAGACATCGACGCGCTATGGTAGAGTCGACTCGAAGCATACACGAAAGATAACAGATGGTGTTTTTATAGTGGTAGAATCTTTTACGGTTATACTCCAGAAGCACCACCGCCACGCCTATTTCTGTTTTATAACAGCAGTTTTCTTGCTGCTATGTTCTGGTTTGAATGGTGTTGTGCGGGAGGTACACTTAACCGAAACGTTTCAACTCAGTCTTATGGTGTAGCAACATTTGTATTCGATCTAAGAAGGAACTTCGATCCTATCATGGATTATAGATGTCTATGGGCGGTAATGACCATAAATCATCAGGTGGACTGCACACTCGTTTGCTACCTCACAGTTATAAACAAATTTATTACTTATTTACTTGTTTCTTGTGCGGCTCTTTTCATTCTCTTATTTCGAAGTCAAAGGTCTTAACCTACAAGTGGCTGTAACAACTTAATGTTCCCTTCAAATCCTGAGTGACGTCTCGTTGCGTTACACATCTAGCAAGATGGCCGCCCAATCTTTTAATCGTGATAAATAAAACTGATGAAATGATTCTGTTGGTCATGGACCCTCGTAAAACAAACTCAGCGGGGTTTTTGTTATAATTTGTAGAAATTAATAGGAGTTCAAAAGTATTGCCTATCCTTTTAAATAGTTCAAAAAAAATAGTTTTATAGCTGGTCTATGCTTTTTGAAAGAAATAATTTTACAAGTACAGTCGATGACTTGTATACCCACAGAAATAAGTTTTAATTTGCTTGTTGTTTATACAGTGTTGATTTAATTCAACTTCAGTAAGGGTACCTAAAGTTGATTGGTAATTATGGAATTCACTTAAATACTAACTATTGCATACTATTTAGAACATAACCTATTTATTATGAAAAAATCCCTTTATAATATGCACAACCTAAACACGTGGACGATAAAATAAATTCTATTTCTTTGCACTACGAACGCCACCATCAAATCTAGTTGATTCACCCGTGGAACGGGTTATCGACCTAAAGCCACAATCATGAAAGAGAACAGTGATAATAAATCCACGTGATTTGTACGCGGTACATAAATTCGTTTTACGCTTGTATCTAGGGTTATTTTACAGTAAACACCGACGTCCGTCATGGTGGCGACCGACACGCCGCACCGTCTCTCCCGTCAAACCTTATTATGTTACAAAACACCTCGTTACCCTGTACGTGAAAAACGATACCAGAAAAAAACATGGGCCGATAATATAGCGCTCTTTGTCGTTGCGTACAAAACGACCAATTAATTGTAACTATTTAGGCAAGTTTGCTTTACTTTAGGCAGCATCTTAGCTTTCCACAGGCAAGATTGCGGTCAAACGCTTGTCTATTTGAAAAAAATGTACTAAAAACTATTGGTATGTGCCACAGAAGAAATATGCTATGGAGCTTAGCCGAAGCTTTGAATTAATTGTAACAAAAATCTTTTGGTTTGAGCCACAGAAGAGAAGTAAAGTTTGAGCTAACTAACTTGGCTTATTTCATTTTTGCTTCCTGTTGCTTGTAAATGTCTACAAGTCTACTCCGAAATCCCTTAACAATAATAAAGATAACGAATACTTTATACTAGCGTTTACAACTCATGACACTTAATCCTGATGACATTTTTGGCTCATTATCTTACATTACATTATGATCACATTTAATCAAAATTATATTACCATTCCGGTGACTAATGACTTAAATTAACAAAAGTAAGTCTTCAACTAGTGTAACGTTTAATCAAAATTATATTATCACCTAACTGGTCGGTAGTCTATATGAAAGGCGCCTTAAGGAGGGCAACTCACATCTTACGTGTTTAGCATGCAGCATTTTAGTTCTCCTAAGTAGTTGCGTACGAACAGAAAGTTTCGATATAGAGAGCATTGGCGGGCGTGATTAGAGCTTTGATGGAGCCGCCGCGGAATGCAAAATACGGTTCAAAGTTGCCGCCTTCGTTTAGCTGAGTGTTTAGATACATTAGTTATTACGACCGTCATATTTTATCCGCGAGACGAGACGAATTTTGAGTTGTAATAAGTCAGGCTCAGATAAGTTAACCACCTAGTAATCGTTGGTTTACGATGATTGAATGTTATTTTATTTCCTTCTCTTTTTTTCAATGGTTTTATAAATTTGCTAGTAATATTATGCCAGTACTGTCACCTGAACGAAATCGCTTTTAATAATAACATCGGCCGTTTCTTGTCTTACTTCGTATTAATTATTACCAACAATAAAGAATGTATCTATCTATATTTAGATTTATATAAATAAACGTACTATCTTTTATCAGTTTACGGCTATCTGTCAGTGAAATTGATAGTCACGAGTACAGGAGCGTTGCTAACGAGGCGGAAATTATTGCGCGGGAAATGATAAACTGGCACAGATAACTCAATAATTGCCGAAAACTACAAATTAATTTGTTAGTAATCGCAAACTTATTCAAATCAGCTTTACCCACGCACATTAAATTATACTATAATTATAATTTGTTATGTGGATGTAGGTATCTACTAACGGAATACATTATAACTACAATGTAATATTTAAATTTATATTACAAAGTAGTTAACTTGAGTAGTTGGTATTTGTTATTTTTTATTGTAATATTTAACTGCGTACTTGTTAAAAAGCAAGATGAACTTTTAAATGAAATTCACCTAAGCAACGTAAAATCGAACTCATCTATATGTTAACATAAAAAAAAATACAACTATTTCACTTCAACACTTTTCTCGGTAGAATTTAAGTTACCGGTTTTCAAATTATACTATTCCAAGCAAAAGTTCGCATAACTATTCGTCATGGGCGTTAGGTGTTACGGGCTCTTCACACGATTAACGTGTTAGGCATACTAGCTATCAGATTGATAAACTGCCTATTTTCAACACCACTTATTTTAACTTGAGAAATGACTTTTTCTATTTTTGATTAAAATGTCAAACGTAGCATAATTTTTTTATAACGGTAGAAAACGAGCATGCATTTAAAATTATATCTATTTCATATTGCATGCTAATCAGACATAATAACACAACACAATTAACTCAAAGGCATTCATTTGAAGCTGGATAAGCAATTACAATAAACAATTAATTCTCGTTAAGACGTCACACTGCGAATTTTATAGTTCTGGAAAATATTATTGTACTCGTCCAATTTATTTTATAAGAACCTATTTATTTTATAAGAAAACAAATAATGGTACGTAGAGGTAAAATGTCAATATTTATAGATTAATTAAAATGCTTTATACGGTAGCATTCTTGTTCTTTATGTGAACATAATATATGGAACCTTTAGTTTTTATTGTCATGAAACCGAATAAATTGGGTAAGAGAGAAATAAAAGTATGAAATGCTAATAGCGGAACGGGTGCATTGCAGTCGATGTAAATGATCTTGTTACATTAAAATTTATGAACCGTCTAGCCTTTGTTTTACATACAATTGGATCTTATTTCTTTTGATGCTAACGAAAGCGGACCGATTAGTGTTTTGTAATCTGTAGGCACAGATACTGTCTATGTACTGTATAGGGATGTGTCACTTGTATACAACAAGTGACACGGACGTAGTCAGTACCATAGACATTTTTTTACATTTTTATGACACTCGTCTATTTACGCTATGAGAACAACGTCTTTATACAACGTCATTAAGGTTTTTGGTCAAAAAAGTTAGTGTCTTAAAGATGTGTTCATAAAATTTCTAGAACCTTATAAATAAAATTCCTAATAATTTTTCTAATCTTTTCTAACACGTAAATAGATTTTATGTCCTCTATGAATTCCCTTGCTATATTTAAATGCAATCTTGAAAATAGTCGCGTGTACTGGAATGTACAGAAAAAGAAATTAGATAAATCTTCTCAAGGTATTTATACAAACGCATAAACAGTTTCTTGTTACAAGTCGTATCTAAGATCGTAAGACACGACATATAAAAATATCTCACAGCAATAAAATAATTTGTAGAACTAGATTTGTTGTCCCTTATTTTCTAAGATAAAATGCCGTGGGGAGAAAGAGAGAGCGATAGAAATAAAAGGATAGATAGTTGGATCCCGGGGCGCAGCATGTGCATCTGCTTAGCGGGAAGTAAGCGTAGACTTAGTGTGGACATAAAATGTATGGAGTCGCTCTTGCGTTTTGTTTTTTAAAAGAGGCTTTTATTATTTAAAACGATAAGAAATAAATAATTCCTGAATCATTAAAACTGGCGGAAATATCACACAAAATATAGCATTTTACAAAACAAGTGACGGATTTAATTTTTTATTGATGCCTGTTAGAATAACAGCTCGCTAAATATGTATACCTATGTGTTGTTCTTAAAATATAAAATTAGAAAATAATGTAATAAATAAAAGCTGTTTTATT
>DWGW01002211.1:0-10070 GCA_018247775.1 Udranomia orcinus
ATCCTCCAGATTAAAAGTGCACGGCCATCCATTAATCAAAATTATTGTTATGTATGTATTTATTACAGGTTTTCACTAATATGTGAAGGCTATTTTCTTTAAACTTGGACTCCTCAGTACTATCCCATAGTAGTTCTATCCCATAACAATATCGACCGAAGCTTACTGGCAACGTTTGTACATAAAAAGAAAACAAATATTCATTATGCTAAGCTCAGAAAGAGGTCTTTAGAAAAACACTTAATATCCGACTCGTTGCAGATATTGTGCTGGAGCATGCCTTTGATACGTGCAGCGTCTATCGCCAACGCTTAGTTCCGAGCTTAGCATAATTCTTCAGCAATAAAGGTAAGTGACTATGAATAAAATCTAGGAGGAAAACCGTATACAATTTAGCGGCACTGCTTGTTTCGCAAATGCCAGGTTAAATATTTATTTTCATCAAAATTACTTTGATTGCATATAATACTTAATGCTAAAATTAACATTTTAATTGACCCGGAAAGTTTAAAAATGAAAATTTAAAGTAATAGTTAACCACCTTTTTATTTATAATAATAGTAAATCATCATTTATGTATTCATAAAATTTGTAGAAATAGTAAAAAATGGCATTAATAAAAAAAGTACCCTACAAAAAAGTAACTAAAGGAAAAACAAAATCATGTATACAATATCACTTCTCTAGTACCTTATTCAACAGTCTTTTAGACTAAGTTGAGGTTGTTGGAGAGAATATGATGGGCGAGACACGGTGATTTCGAACGACCTCTAACACGGAAAGCTGACAATTGCGCAATTCTACACCGGGATGTCCTTTTGGCGTTCGAATTTTATTTAACTTTAAAATATTTTCTACGAGCTACGTATTTCTTCGTCTACAGTTTCGAATGAGAAATGTGAATATTGACTGCAGCGACTTGCTTTGTGTATACTTTTCGCTTTCTTTCTCAAAGCCTGAGATTAGGATTAGGATACTATGAATTCCAATATACAGAAAAGCTAGTAAGTATAAATATCCAGATTGTATTGAACACGTAATTCTATGCATTTCACATTACTGTCTATACTTTAACAGGTATTCTACAGACTTTTAGTATCGATAATAAATAATAATAACCAATATCGCCTACTTAATCTGAGTATGACAAAATACCGATATGAAAAACCTGATTGTGATGGACCTGTTAGGAACTTAGAAGGTGAAGTATCAAATAGACACACTTAAAATGACGATTCATCTAACATAGAAAATGTGATTTTCCTAAATAATAAATCTATTATATTACAGGTAACAAACTAGATCTTTCTTAAATATTACCAGGGAGAAGAAAATACATGAAGGTTTCATAGTAGCCTCGCTGTGACGTAGTTTAGTAAAACGATAAATTAGCTTTAAGACGTCGTTTAGGGCACTGTCCATTAGGAAAGTTTGCCTCTTCGAAAGACCGAGACGTTGGTGGGACGATTTAAGATCTATAAATGGAGAATAATGTTTTGTATTAAGGGAATGGACGTGTTTATTTCCTCTTATGTTTGGGGACATACTGTATGTGTGACGGGGCAATTTTCTAAAGAATTTATAAATTTACTTCCTTTTGTTCGCCGCGCTTCGTCGCGTAAAAATATTAGCTTTAAAAATAACATAGCCCCCAATCTTTTGTTTACTGATATTTCATCCCGTAAAATTTCGAAATTTTTCTAAATTTGTCGTTAAACTTTAAATAATGTTCATGCTTCTGACTTAAAAAGTTTTGAAGTGTTTTTCAATTTCTTTTATTATTATATTTAAAATAGAGATTTTAAACCACGGGGGTCTACATTTATTAAGATTTACAAATATAAAAACTTGTAAAAGTTCAAATCTGAAATGCCTATCCTATCCTACCTATCTGCCGCTATATCAATATCAGAGCTACATCAAAGGCCAAGAGAACAAATTAATTTAGGCCGATAAAAAATGTAATTAAGTACAGTAAAATCAATTTACTAAATTCCATTAATCCCGCAGCATCCGCGACAGTGATTTGATTTTCTAAGCCAGTAAACTCCGCAGTCAAACTTTCGAAGCACGCTTAGTGGTTGTATCTATTAACGTCACAGTTACCGCGTAGTTCTTAGTTGTCGCTTTATACTGAGAGACATGCTCGCTGGAAAAACTTCCTCGCTAGCTAGAGCTCTCAATTGTAACAATCCAATGCAAAGTTTCAAGTAACCAGGCGACAATACGCGCGACATGTACAAACGGCGTTAGGGTGCTTATCCACTATAGATGTGCTATGCTTAGGGATTTCGATCCCGCGATTACAAATACCAGGATCCCAGAATCCCGGGATCCCGTGATCCAGGCCAATTTTTCGGTATTCAAATCCTGGGATCGGTTTCCTAGTTATGCTACTTTGCTATGGATGCATTTGATATCCACCAATCATATTCATTGGTCTATATACCAGCGTAGCAACCGAGCATTCAGTCCCCATTATGTTTGGTGGCTACTGTTTTTATGGATACATTTATGTTTGAAGAACTTGGAAAAAGTTCTTTCTACAATGCATGTGCGGAAGTTTTAACCCCGAAAATGAACAGTTGCAGACCGCCACGGGTCGAGTTGATGCGGATGAAACTTTGTCCTTCGGCGAAAGATCAATAAATAAAAAAAATATTAAAAATATATATGCAGCAAGAACACTGCTTTTAAAAGGCATATAAATATAGCAGTGGTACCTCCACGAAATGTTCTACCACTTTTAAACCTACATCGCTCCGGTACGTAGCTTAGCATCGCGGAAAATCCATAGTTTCGTAGTTTACACGGCCTAGCTGAGAAGCGCATCTGGTGGAAATGTAGCCTAAGCAAGGCACTACAAAGCGCTGTATGCTTAGCTCTTCAACCTGCGAGTACTCGGAACGCGTGTGAAACACAATGAAACACCGTTTGTACTCGCGACAAACACCCTCTGTGACTTCACAGGTTTTGCAGCGCATATTTAATCGTAGTTCGCTCATAATTTCCAATTCCGATGCTAGTTCAATATTTTGTTACGAACTCCTGTTTGTAAATTGTGACTTGGGAAAGACGCACATGTTGAAAATAAAAATACAAAGATAAACCCTAAGGTGGCCTAGAAAATTAAGAACAATTACACAATTTATCGCTATTTCTGTTTGTTTGAATAATATAGAACTTAAGATAAGTTTTAATTGTATCTTCGTATGTAATTATAAAATATATTAGAGATCAATTAAAATCGATTTTCCTAACACATTATTTTTTGTAGTATATCAAATATTTTTAAATATAATTTAAATAAATGATTGCAAAAAACCCAAATAGTCAATTTAATAAAAATATTGTAACATTCACGTACAGGGTAGATATATTTATATTTAATAATACCGTTTCTGTACAAGTACAAACGGTATTACAGAATATAATACAGTACAAAGTAGAATAAAACTAAATCATGGAAGAGACGACTGCCACTAAAGTTTTCAGACAATAACTTGGTAACGATCTGCCGAGTTTTAATAAGGCTCTGTCTCTAACACTACATTTATAGCAAGGATTTCTTACATTGTCGAGCTGTCCAATAATACTTAAATAAAGATCAAAGTAACTAGGAAAGCTTATTTGAAAATAAAACAAAGCTAGGTTCACGTTTCTAGTCAGTACAGACTTTATTAAAAATGGGCGAAATGCGAATTACTAAGAGTCTTATCCCATCGCAAAATTTCATTTAAAAGCTTTTGAAATATGTTGGCTTTAAAAACTATTATAACCAGTTGTTTTATTTTATATTGCAATTCGTTGTATCGATATCATTCAAGCCAAAAATAACTTTATAACACACTCATACAATTTAAAATAATCAAATTCGTATATTTTTTTATCAATGTGATTCATTAAACTATCATGTAGTAAAAATCTCCCCAAATCATAGTACACGTTGAAGTGCTCGTTTTTAATTATTATCTTCTCCTCTCGGTACAGATACTACTCAACTGCTGAGCAAACTTGATATTTCCGTAAATAAATCCAAATTCAAATTATGAAATGTTTTTATTAGGTTTTTAATTATTTTTATAAGACTTGGCCCGTATTTAATTGAGCGCGTCTTGATTAAACATTCTCGATAAACTTGTTTATATATAGCTTTAAAAGTTCCACCATCTCTTAACTTCAAATTCTTTCATTAAAAGCTGACAAACATACAGTTGTATATTTTAAGACGAAAGAAAATTTATTCAATATTTAAAGAACATAAGATTTTCTTCGCACAGTTCTTCGCAATTTTCTTAGCAAAGGAACGAGGGGGAAATAAAGAGATTAAAATGGCGACACCAACGTATTTTTCTTTGCGTTTAATTTTTTTTCATAATCATAAGACTAATAGTCATTATATTTTAAAATACTATTAACATTATCGACAGGTGAAGAGACCAGCGACCCAGTTTTTTTAGAAATATTCTATGGGGAAATATCGACATTCGTATCACAGCTTTCCTAAAGCCATATGGACTGATAACCCCTTGCAAGAGATAGCAAAAATCCGACGCACTTTCAGTGAATAAAGATTCGCCGATTTGGAGGGAAAATCGTTAAGATTCGCCGGAACATCAGTCAACGTCGAAACGATAGATAGGACCAAATAACTTAAAGAAAATATCACACATAGTTCTTAAGCTTGTGTCTTGTAAATATAAGATTTGTAAACAAATAAATAATATCCAGACATCTTAATTCAACGAACTTCGCATATGTTGTTTCATTATAAAAATATATCTTAATAATATTGAGGTAGCTAACGCACCAAATACCTAATAATCAACTCAAAACAGAATAAGTTCTTTTTTTATGTCGACCAAAGATTCGTTGTTAGCCCTGAGGAGTACATTCGAACGCTTCTATTAAGCGTACCTGACCACAGCTAAACAGCATGCAGCGGTGAGAACACAGCCGTTATAAAGCAGAGATAGGTCTGAATATAAGAATATATAACATTCATTTAATAAAATGTTATGTTATTAAAATTACATTACGACTGTGTTCGTGCCCCGGCGTCTGTACCGCGCAGGGATATACAAAATTCATGTTTTTCATTCTATTCAGTAGGACGTGACGTTGTGGAAAGTGAGTGAACTCGCGTGTATACAACATTACTGGGGACGGTTTGGGGCATCTAATACATAATTCAACTGCCATGAGACGCCTGTCAGATATGGCCGACTGCTCCGAATTGGAACATTTTCCTCGGTACTTGGTACTATTCTTACGCATGTTATAAGTGCTCTTCTAAGCTTGGCCATTTTGTCTTTCTTAACATTGTTCATTGGAGGCCTATAGCATATTTTATTTTAACCGTTGCTAAATGCGAATTAAAAACAGTGGCCAATGCTTCCGTCAATAAAAAGAACGAAAACTGATCTATTTAGAGAAACACCAGAGTAAAAGTAAATTCTACCCGAAGAACGTAACGTACTACTAATTCGCATAATCACATTCAATTTTTAGTACTTAAATCTTACAATGATTACTTTACTTATAATAATTATATGCTTTGATAAAGGAATGCGACTTAAATAAAGGATAATCTTTAATAGATAATCTATCTCTATCTCTATATAGATATATCTATGGATTGAAATCAGAAACTATAATACCCTACAGAATCAATATTGTATAATGTTAAGGAAAAGCTTGCCTTAATGACACTCATGTGTATACGAAGTTGCGAAGGATCAGTTCGCATCTAATACATGATTCAAGCCCCGTGAGACGTCTGTCACATGTGGCTGGATACGAAGATATACCTACACCTTTCGTCATGTTCGGCTCCAAACTTACGAATCTCTTAAATTGAGTTGCAAAAGTCGCAACACTAGTTACTGTTGCGTATTAATAGTTACGTCAATATTTCAGATATATCAAAATCAAAAATCATAAAATCTTTATTCATATAATACAGGCATCTTAAACTGGTGGCAAGGGCCCATGTACTGGGTGGTATACCCGTATTACTGGGTGCCCCGCTCTTTCTCGAGGATAAACATGACAAGTAACAGGAGTAGTTCATAAATTTACTTATTTATGTAACCTTATATCTAACAAACAACTTAATGACTAAATAGAAAATATAAAAACAATGTGTTGTACGATCAATGTGTGTATGTGTGTGTGTGTGAATGTGAAAGTAAGTGTGTGTGTGCGTACTTATGAATCTGGGAGTGTGTCCGAGGTTAGAGTGATTGATATTATATATAGCAAGGGTATATATTCAAATACTATAATATAGTATTCTTTATAGGTTATATTTTTGTATTTATATTAGTTTAAATACTTAAAAGGTTCTTAATTCCCTGTGCTCTATTTAGAGTTAGTAAGAAATTGTTGTAGTACTTTCACTGTAATTATTAGAATATGCATGTAAATGTATTTTTAGTTAGTAATAAAACAATGAATATTAATTTAAAGCAACACCCGCAATACATTTGTGTATTTCTATAAGGCTTCGTAAGACACAATAAGAGTATTCATCTGAAATACCGTTAATTGTATCGTTATTACAGAGACAATACGAGCAATTTAATAAAGATAAATATAATGGAGGCATTATGAAACGTCTTCACTGTCAAAACCAAGCTCTTCCCAAGAATATTAATCGCGGTTTTCGACGACGCGCAAGTAATATTTTTGAAGGGACGTCGCCAAAACTCTGCGTATATTAAACTTAACGATGCAAAAATAAGGTTTAGACAAGTGCTGACAATCCGTCGGATGAAAAAACGCTCGGCGTCTTTATAACGCCGTAAAATTACATAGCCGAATCGTTTTGATTGGGTTGGAAAAACTTTATGGCGGGTACACAGCGATTACTTCGATGGGGGTTCACTTTAGACGCATACGTATATAGATATAAACTTTCGGCATATGGAAATTTTATAAGTCGTATTACTACTTTTTACTGGTCTAGTGTCAGCATAAACTTTGTCGTTAAAACTTCCGTTTTAATGTGAAATGTCTACAAGTTGTTTAAAAGAATTGTTCCAACTTTGTACTTTATAACCAACCTCTACAAAGAGACGGAGTTTCATAATTCTTTCAGTTTTGAGCTTTCGTTCATGTGTATAAGATCAAGATTCAAACATAGTAGGATGCTTATATTTGATCCCAAATTATTAGATTTGCGTTTCAGTTTAAATGAGTCATATCGCCCTAATTATATCAATTATAATAGTATGTGTTATTTGCGGATGTCGTTCTATCAATCTAGATATATTTAATCAATATAATGTATTCCTTGGTAACATACTACAATTATGGAACGTAGAACCATGGTTTACTTAAATTTATTCCACAACCTGGAATCAGACCGGAATCAGTTACAACTTGACAAATTGTAAAAAGCTCAAATTAGAATATTTTATATTACATTCGTGTTCACAATGTTAGTAAAATTTAAAAAAGAATTATTCAAATTAGTCTCATAATAACTTCAAGCCAAGGTATTAAGACGATTGCCGAAATTTAGTAACAATACCTGATCCAGTTATGTCTTAGCCTCGAGAAAGGTTCTCAGTTCCGTCGCCACTTTAGCGCGTTTAATGATCTTTTTCGTATTCCGCGGGAGCCTTGTAGTGTACTTATTTAGAGACGTGACGTAGTAACTTTAATGAGAACGAACGAAGTGGCCCAGCCCCAAGAATGTTCGCGACCTAGAAACTCCTAGCTCCCTCAACACCGACTCTCTGACCTATCATCTCTGATCGATTCAAGCACAGCAAAATGCCAAGAACCCTTTCTTGACGCCATCTTTGCTTTCTTTTTCTTGGACATAAAATGAAAACTTCGACAAAATAAACACACGCCCCCATTTTATGTCAGGGTTTCATTACAATATCGTGTTGGAAAGATGAACAACCGTCGTTTTATACAAACTAAATATTATTGTGTCGAACTTCGACTTCACCCTTAGGGCGAGGATGAAATGCCAATATCGTTTCAATCCTAAAAAAATCTTAAACTTCCCTTGTGAAAGGTACATATTGTTCTCTACATACGCTCACCGTCTTCATAAGATTGGAATTATCTATTTCAATTTGAATATGAAGAAAGTTTGAATGGCTGGAGCTCTTGCCCTACGTTATCACATCGTGTGATCAAAAGCATACGAATCTGTCATTATTATGTGGAACAAAAGACTTGGAAATTACCCTGACTGCGGCCCTGAGATAATGCCTCCGGTTTGGTTTTCCGTTCCACTAAAAGTAATTAAGGGATCGGATCTAAGATACAGTTGTTGAATATAGTATATAATAACTTTTACTTTGCTCAATGATAAAATCACAGAGAACGAATGATACCAAGTCTAAATAAAAAAGAAGAATTGGGGTTTATTTACATTAATCATATCTTCAGATATAATAATAGTAAGACTTATTGCGTTAGCAGATAAACAAATTGTATTATTCATTGATAAAAACTAAATGATCACTAGTATGCTTTACCATAAGTTGACCTCCTGCTTTACATGAACTAATAAATTACTATTACTACTTTATTAGTTCGACAACTTTCGAACTTCGATCTAACTATTGAGTTATTTTTGGTGACTATTAACTAGTGGTACTACTACTAATACTAACGACATGTGACTGATTTTCGTGTGAGTTGGTTAATTGTTCGGTTATCGAGTTAATAAATATCCGTAAACGATCAATGGATGAGATAGATATAGATATAGACAGATAATAAGTTACGTGTAAACACTTATAATATAAGAATATAGTTGTCATAATCACCCATAGATAGTAAAGAATTTACAATACTTTTGGATATTGAAAGTGATAATTTGTTAGTTTTCCTACTTAATTAGTCCCGAAACATGCAATTCATAGGTCTTAATATTTATCCCAGACGCATTTAAGACATTCAATTTATCCCCCTCATAATAAATCAAAACTATATCACCAGTAATTCTATGAAATTCACCTTTTCGATAACATTCTTCCTTGTCAAGTGACAATAACTTTTAGGTCTTAGAGCACCGATTTCCCCCGGCTATTGATTTTATCCTTTTGAAACTCAGGACTGATTTATGTGCGTTCTTACTTTCCTTGTCGTCGTCTCAAACAATTCAAAGTAACGATAAATGTGCCAATAGAAATATAACGACATCTTAAAGGCTATTCGCAGAGTAAGAACGTTTTATGCCCGTGTTTCGTTTTATTTATACTTCAACAATCAAACGGGATTGATATTGCACGATGTTTGATTCTGAAATCTAATAATTCAAAGACAATCGACTTCAAACATCGGGGAGATGTTTAATTAATTATATTATGCAGAACAAACAGAGCGGATGTAAAGACTCGATGAAAGTAAAAAGAAAATGTGGGGCAAACAAGGAACACAGATTACAATAAAGTCACAAACCTCTATTATGGATAATCAACTTTATCTTCCGCGAAGTACTGTTTATTATGTGGTACTAAGATCTTCATATAAAAATAATAATGAACAAGGAACTTCGCCGTTATGGTCACGACATAAAAACATCGCAACATAATTAAACTTTTCTGATAAGTATCATGGGGATATTAATAAAGAGAAACGGACTTCCCGTTTGTTAGGATTGTATTTAGGTATTACATTTGCTTTATGTGTAAAGTTGTGCTGAATAACTCTGTGCAGTTTCACCGAGATGGCACCACCGTCATACTTTTATATAGCAGCTATGTTTTGGTAATATGGAGTAGATACATTAGCGACGAGTTTTTCAAACGTTTATACGAGTAGACTGAAACTGGGTTTAAAGAATGCCATCCGTCGCCAACGACATAATATACTCTTCGTAAAGTGAGCTCCGAATCAAGAAAGCGGGTATGATATTCTATAAACATTGGTAAAACTTGAGTTTCTGAACTTGTTTGATTGCATAATATGATGAGCCACGTGCCACGATACTTAAAACCATTAGCAAAAGTTAGCACGAAATTAATCTAATATATAAAATTCTCGTGTCACGGTGTTCGTACTTGAACTCCTCCGAAACGGCTTGACCGATTCTCATG
>DWGW01002212.1:0-10070 GCA_018247775.1 Udranomia orcinus
GTCTCATCCTTTCCTGCCCTTTCATACTAGATTACAACACCGAGAACACTGCTAAGAAGCACAAATAATTTTAGGTGCCGCCAGAGTGAAATCATCGTAGTCAAATAATTTCACGTTTCTTGGATATGTCGCAACTTTAGGACGAAAACGACACATTCCAAAAAAATTTGAATTAAAATCGTAAAAAGACTACGATCATATTGGCGTTCCGTAAAAAATAATTAGTTCCGATATTACAGCTTTGTCCCGTTCTAGCCTGAATGTGGCGTATTATTTTTTACGGAACGATAGATATGGTCATGTAAAGTCGTTTTACGTACGATCGTCGAAAACGATTTTTTTTGAAATGTGTCGTTTTCTTCCTAAATGTGCGATGTATTACAGATATTACAAAATAGTTACATACTCTTTAATAGTTGGATCTATGTCAACTTCAGTTTGTAAATACGTGCTTAAGTAGAATTACTCAATACCTCTCAACAGAATGCTAGTTTTGTTACTACATGTATGACATACAATTATATATTTTGCGTACTTGTGATGTTCGTGTATACTTAAACATATACGAAACACATACGATGTACGATATTACGTCAATTGATATCTATTTATTAGTTGGGGCGAAGTGCATACATGAGTGTTTAGCAAGTACCCACTTACCTCTGTGTTTGAATTGAGATTATTAGAGAGTTGTTGAAGAATATACGAGAAGAGTAATTTAGATAAATCATCAAATGACTTAAAATTTTGGATACATTTTATCTTAATTCATTATGTCATAAAATCCTTTAATCATCACATAACGCCTTTTAAATCATTAAAAATCATTATATCGCACCTTCGGTAGAACAAGGGCACAATTGTCATAATGCAACAACTAAACTTAGGCCCTTGTTCTAGCGAAAGTGCGATATTCTCTCATAAGAAGATTATTGTCTACTCTAAACTAGTGCTGATAAAAGTAAATAAACAATGTAATTTCCCTCAATCGCTATAATTTTGTTATTCGTATTAGAAAGCTTTCTTTTATACATTTCATCCTTCTGCAAATTATGGCTCCACTTTCGTATTTTTATAAATTTCTTTCAGCGTCCAAATTAAAAGGTCAAGTAATTAATTAGGATCTATTTTATAAGTAATTAGCCCATAATGAAGACGTTAACGAGTAGTACGAATCAGTCGGTCAGTAGACGGGACATAACAGAAGCAAATAGGAAACGTCTGACATTAATATACAAGTGAATATGTAGAGGGGGATTTATACATTTACCGCCATTCAGATTTCTCTTGACCTCTCCAATTCGATAGCCTAGTTGACGATCATATTAATATAATTATAATTATAAGCAAAAATAATTATAAGGATGATGCATAAACCATAAAGTAAGATGAAACAAAATTGGACCTAATTTGCCCCCCTGAAAATCTGCCGCTCTAGGCTCTAACCTTAGCCTGCTGGTGCCACCACGTTGTTTATGTTTGAATTTAAAACATTAATTAATTATTAAGAAGCATACCAAGAACTATCGATTTTAAGACAAAACAAACCAATAATGAGGAAATTCAACGTCTTAAGTATATAGAAAGGTAACTTATAACAAGCTTCCGAACTACGGAGCAAGTTGGAATGCCAACGCCGATCTAAGTTGGTCCTCGCGGCAGGAGGTAACGGTCGTTAAGTTGTAACGACTTTGTTTATGGAGCAAACTGCACTTATATTTCAACATTAATATGTGGTTATGATTAAAATGTCATTAATAAGCCGACTCCAAAAAAGTGAAGGAAAAATATATTTTTTACAATCTACAATTACGCTTGAATATTCATGGAAAAATCTCAAGAAGAATGAAAAAATCTGCTGGTCAATAAACATAAAGGAAATTTAAGGTCAAACAGCGCAAGACCCCAAATCAAAAAGTTGGGACGACATTGACTTAATTATTAAATCGGAACACTTTACTGCACATACTTTGCTATTTGTTTGATCAAACCCTATAATGCTTAAATTTTTTAGAGTAACTCATAGTCAAGAAAGGGAGAAAGAAGAAAGGGAGAAGAGAGAAGAACATTGGGCCATCATAATGCAGGAAACTTATTATGTGATTTTTCATCATCATTCATCATCAGCCCACATCGATCCACTGCTGGACATAGGCCTCTCCCCAAGCACACCACTGAGCCCGGTCTTTGCCTCTCTTCATCCAGTTACTTCCCGCCACCTTGCGCAGACCATCGCGCCATCTAGCAGGGGGGCGTCCCACACTGCGTTTTCCAAGACGTGGTCTCCATTCTAGGAGTGTTTTACTCCAAGTGATTTTTAAACACTGATATTTTGGTTTTTGTGGCTATATGTAGCGTAACATATATTTGTGCTCTCACCTGCTCCTGGACAGCGGAATCTGGTACATATTAGAATTAGGTATTCGGCTAAAAGGTTGTTAGGTAGGTCATGTTTCAGTGGCGTTTCATTAGCACTGAAGTCGTAATACTAAGAAGTGATTCACTAATAGTACTTCTATCCGGAGTAGGTCAAAATATACATGAGTAGTGTAGCGTACGGATGTTTTGAATATCTTCGAAAGCTGTTATCTTTAATTTCATAAGAATTTTATTAATCAAAGAATTTTTTTTTGTTGTGTCAAAAATTTTAATAGAAGATAATGGAAGATCGTTTCGAGGTTCCACTCCAGATGGATCCATGTACCTCTATTTCTGCGTTAACAGCAATGTTCTTGCTACTGTGTTCTGGTTTAAAGGGTGTGGTAAGGGAGGCATGCTTAACGAGGCGTTCCAACTTAGTTCTCAGGGTCAGCAACGCATCTGTGGTCAACCTAGGAAAAAACTTCCTGTCTTGGATTGATTACACGTGTCCGTGGGTGGCGGTGACCACCACCATCAGGTGGACTACATGGTCTTTTGCTACTTCGGTCAACACTTCAATAAAAAAATTTAAAAATAACTTTCTTAGCGTCCAAGAAGATTCCAAAAACTTCCTCAAAGTCATACTATTACGCTTCCAAATGCTTATTCCCTTGACCAATCTTGTTCAGTTTCACGCAATTTAACCAACATTTCAAAGTTGTCTAGACTCCTGAAAAATAAAAATGGTACGGCCGTAAAACAGAGTTCGTATTAAAAGTTTTCCTCCAAAATACAACTCCAGTTTCTGTCCCATGGGGTTTAAATGTGTGGAAGTTTTCGTCCCAAAAAATTCAACTTTACATTACATTGAACACACTATTCCCTGTCGTTCATAGTTCCCGTTCCATTTGTACATGAAAGAAGCAATGTAATACGAATTACTCTATATCATCAAGGCGAATATCGTGTTTGCTTTCTAATAAATGTCTCGTATTATTCCAGTTCCAACTTCGCTAGCTCCAAGGGTTTTTCTTGAAGCCTATAAAGTGAGTTTTATTAATAAGTCTTGCAGACTCGTAAATATAAGACGCCCTGCGGCGAAGAAAATGAGACCGTCTACAAATTATCGTGTAACATAAATACCGAACATTACTTTATTTTTATTAGCGGAATTTAATTAACTTTACACGCTCCTTGTTTATTCGGCGTTACATCGACCCCGTGGAGGTTGAAGACAGTTAATTTAAGCATACATACTTACCCGGTTATATTAAGGAGCTAATTAATAAAACTTAAGTATCGTGTAGGCCCAAAGCCTGCTTAAGGTCAGTAAAAAATGTTTTTCTAGTAACTGTAGTGGTTAATGACACAGTTCTGTGGGATTTTAGTAATATAGGCATCGTACTTACAATTTACGTTAATGAAAGACGAAACTCAAATTGAAAATTGATTCACTTCATTGTTCTCCTATTGCCCTATGGTTGACTGGCAGAGAATGCTTAAAGCATTAACTCCGCCTTTTGTCCATTATCTGTATATGGTTCAATAAAGTTTAAATAAAATAAATAATAAAAATTTATTAATCTTAGGCTTGAATCGTTCAGTAAATCTATAAATACTGGGTGATCATTCATACATTTACAAGTTACAAGTTAAATTTTAAGTCAATTTTTTTTTGTATTTTTATTCATATAGCTTTTGAAGTGAAGAAGGGAGATTAACATTTTCTATTCCAATTAATTCTCTTATGACTCTTGCTATATAAGCTCCTAACTCATTACATAGCTACTGAGCAAATATTCGCGATCGTGAACAAGCATTCTAATTAGGTATTGAATCAACGTTTGCCATCACCTATCTAGTATCTACAGCTACGCTTAGTTTACTGAACTAATCAATTACATGTTAGTGATCATTTATGATTCTGTACGATGCTTTATACGATCAATTTTACTTGATTTCTATCCTTTTATATCTATGTATGTTTTAAGTTACTACTAGTACTTTCATGGAAATAGTAATTGTATTTACGTCTCCAGCAACGGTAACAAAGAAGGGTAGTTATTCTGTAAGGAGTGGGTTTATGTCAATAGTGCATTGGGTTTTTAAGAATCTATTCTTAGATCTATAATCCCACCTAAAATATAAATGTGTAAAGTGATAACTAAGTTTAATATGTCTGAGTTCCCCATTGTGTAATTGTTTGCTCCACAGACGAAAATATTCATATTGTAAATCGGTGCCATGTTCAGTAGACAATCTTGAAATCTATAAAGTAAAGAATAATTAAGCGCAAACAAAAGTAAATAGGCCATGTGTTTTCTTACAAATATTGAATATAAATATTATTTTGAAATTTTCTTCGTAAATGCAAAAATATCAAAGATAGATAGCTAATGCTTCCAATACGGCATACCGCTTCGGGGCATCGTTAGAATTGCTGAATACCAATTTCAGATTTCTCATTTGATTGCTTATTTTATTTTTCATCCAGCTAGAATTTATAAAATCCATTCTGTATAATCTGGCTTTGTGGAATACAAAACAAATTTTAATTGGGCTTGGTCAATAAAGCTTAAGGAACAATCGCGGTGATTCACTAGAATACTACCGTGTGTATATCTTCGCATTCTATTTATCAGCCTTCGGTATCCTAATTTTGAATTTTGGTTTTGTACCCTCAATATCTATCGCTATACAGCTATCTACGTTTTTAGTCTAAAAAGTCGGCAATTAGATTTTTTCTTCTGTCTATGTTTAGTTGACGTTGCACCTTCTTCCTACGTTAGTACTCAGTCCTACGTATGTATAGTTTCTTCCCACCCTGTCTATAGCGCGTTTGTTGTGAAATACGGAAAATAAGTCGATTCATGGCATGAGAATTTTGATATGTTTAAGCTTACAAAATAAATTCTAAATTAATAAGGATAAAGGCGAAAAGTGTACGCGTAAAACTTGTAAGACAATTAATTGAATAATGGAATGTACTTTTAAAAGAACTTAATTTTTTTCAAACCAAATGGCTATTGTACTATAACCATGGAAAATAGTTTTGTAATCTTCCATAAACGTAATTATTATAAAGATCTTATCTTATATATATCCAAATATACATTAAAAAGACGTTAGAAGACGATGTGTCATAAAGTCAGTCCAGTTGATTGAAATCCAAGCGCAAGACTTAATTCAACCTCAGTTACGGAAGCCGAAGACTAGTTTCACTTACATGTAAAGGAAGATGCATGCATTGCATACTCATACATCTAAGACACCTATGCAATATCGTCTGTAACAACAGTTCCTTCACTGTCGTATACTCTAAAGCAATTGTTGCGATTTGTGTATGCAAATTCCGGACGCAGAATAGCAATGCGGGTACTGCATAGGCTTGCAAATTGCGGGCCTGTCGTGTGCATTCAGCTTTGGGCCTAATTCCGTTGCTACATGACTCTAGGGCTTGGTTTGTTTGTTTAGCATTAACATGAGGCCAGCAATCTTAAGTAGATCATGCACCGTTGGTTTGTCGTCATTATTCGTCGGCGCGCTGGAATCTGTTGAGACTAGATCTATAGGCGTTGATGTTTCTATCTGCGTAACTACGAAATGCTTGTTTGGATCTAACTCATATGTACGTTTATGTTCTTTTTTTCTCAAAATCTACCCCTCTGATGACTGACTGATGACCTGAAAATCTGAAAAGGGCTGCAGAAACTCCTCGATGCAGAGCAAAACCAGACGGAGAGACATCGAATAAGGAAAGCCTACGACCAGCATTAGACAGCAAAAGGCTGATGGATGAATAGACAAAACTTCATGAAGATCAATTCACATTCGCATGTTTAAAATTAATCAACGACGTGAAGATAATATGTATGTACATATTGTTAACGATAATTTTTTAAATCTGTCTACTCGCAGATTTGTCAGCGATATTTATGAAAGACATTAGAAAGCTTTGTACCATTACGTAAAAGGGTTACTAGCAAATTAAGTTATTATAAGAAATTCTTGCTTAAATAGTTGTACAATTGATAAAGTCAAATTACAAGTTTTACTTATAATAAGCTATTTAGCTTATTATGCCAAGCCATAGTTCGTGAATTTATCGCAATGTAATTAGTTTCAGAGTTATTTTCTGAGAAACTTTTGCGAAGTATTCAAAAACTAATTTGTAGTTCTCCTATGTTTTGTATGACGGCACGGAGTTCAATCAAATCGATATTTGCGTATCGTATTGGTGAAATAAAATAATAAAAATAACATATTAAGCATGAATAACTTTTTAAAATGTTTTTAATTAATTCATGAAAATTCAAATTTCACCTTTTTTGGTTTCAATGGAACCACACAACTACCGTTTTTATATGCCCCTTTTCTCTCTTTTCTTTTATATTTTAACTTGTAATTATTGTTGTTGTCTATCTAAATTGTAGCGCAGAAATGATAGGTATCTTTCTGTTTTATTTCTATTTTATTTGTAGTTGTTGTTGAAAGTACACTTAGTACTTAATGACTTGAATGAAATTATCTACAGTTGCACAACATTTGACATACTAAATATAAACCACTTTACAACATTTAAGAATTTTAAATAGTGTAAGAAGACTCGCACAATTTTCAATGCTATAAGATATTGCTTTCATCTGATCTTCCGTCAGCATAAGCCCTTAAAACTCCAAAGTGCCAACGCAAAGAAAAACTCAGGGAATAAAGTATTCTGTGTGAGGATCGTACTAATCTTCCCTGAGTGCTTTCAGGCACCTGAACAATATTTCAAAAGTTACTTTATATTTTAAACCGCGATCAAACTTTTTGTCTCTTGGAAAAAAGTTGTCGCCTTGAAGTTTCCTTGGGCGACTACATCAACATAAAAAAGCAGGAGTTGATAAAATGTATCATTAATGCATACTTCTTATAAATATGATATAAATAAACTATATACTCGTATATGAAATGTAACTAAAATATTGGTTGCCGAGATGCATTGGAGCAGCGTGGCAGAATATGCTCCAGTGTTTCGTTGATTGTGAGATGTGATGATGATAATGTGCCAATCGTGCCATCAAAAAGGGTAGCTGTAAAGAATAAACGCTTGTTAAATTTACGTTTTTGATGAATTTTAAACAAACTTTCACATCACAATCGAATTTGTCGGACGCGTACGAAAATAATAAACTTGATATTCAGTAAATATTGAATACTTAATATCAAGCAATTTGGCTAATTATTCTAATACTGTTTTCAAAAGGATACTGGCAGCAAATTTCTGGATTTCATCCCAATCCTCAAGAGACTCAAGTCTCTACACGGGATCTTAAAACAGAAGGCCTGTTTGAGATCGAATGTTGATGCCTATTGGGTATAACGTAGTATTTGAAGGCCATGGGCATTCGACCATAAATAATTTACAATGTTGTTACATTATTTTCCATAATTTTGATCCATTTATTTTATTTTACATTATTTTTACATTTTTAAATAAGAAAAGTTTCAAATCTAATCATACGAATTATTTATTCGTCACTTGTATTCTTTTTCCGATAGGTATTCAGTAAGAGCTACAACGGGGTATTTTAAAAAAAGACGCGAAGAGACTCTTTGAAACCCGACGAAACATTGGCGATTCTTTTGGTGTTGCAAATGTCCATAGGCTGTCGTGATCACTTTACATCAGGTAACGCCTGCCTCTCCGCTATTTTCCTAATAAAAAAACATGGCCGCTTCAACAAAAACATAAACGTTGTTGATATGGCCTTAATGAATTCCACAATGAAAAGCACAATTCCAAAGTATCTAACCTGGCTTGAGTGAATTTCCTAATTTAAAAAACATGGCCGGTTTAACAAAAACATAAATGTTGTTAATATGGCCCTAATAAATAAAAAGCACAATTCCAAAGTCTCTAACCTGGCTTGAGTGAATTTGTCTAAAATATCGTCAAAGCCATTGAGTGTAGTCCTTGAATCATCGCGTGGCGCTGAGCTTGATCCGTTATTCCAGTAAGGTTCAAGTAATAAGCGACAGCGGCAAATGATCTGAAAAAATGGCAGTAATGTAGTACTAAATAGATTTAAAATGAGGCTTAGATGAGTAGTGAAAATGTCAATTACTTTCACTTGCATTTCTTTACATGATATTTCTTTTTCATTTTACTTGTTTCTAGACGCGGACTAAACAAATTCCTGCTCCAGAATATGCCGTTATATAGAAGAGAAGATACGTTACGGTTTAAAATCTAGTACGCCACAACTTTTATTGTCAATTTGGTAGATTTCAGGTTGTTGTGTTTTGGTCAATATTATATAAGGTACAGAAAAGAAACTTGACGAAAATCCGATCTGACGTTGGTTCATAGGCGGCAGAGGATCATAATAACCATGCGGATCATAATAACCATACGAATCATAAGAACTGCTTTGGATCTGAATTCGTCATCGCTTATAACTTGTGCCAAAGAGAAGCTTAGTTTCGTACATTCAGCGCCGGACTCAAATTTACATACAGCACTACAACCAAAGCTCGTGTCGTGTGTATCCGTTGATCCTCGGCATCCTGCTCTTTGTTGACGGAAAATATTTCATGAATTATCTATTTATTTGTATGCTACAAATATATGGAAATTCTAGTAGTAGCTTCGTATCTGCGTTCGTTGTATGCAGAGGGTATCGTTAGATATGTTAAATAAATATATGTATATGTTTCTTATACTTAAATTAAATTAAATTTCGCATAAAAAATAAGCGACAATAGCCCAATGGATAGTGTCAGACTTACGATCAAGAAGTTCAATCCCCACTCCCCCATTGCACTATTGACGAGAACCCACTCCTAACACAAGCCTTCGAGCTTAGTTTGAGGGGTTAACAAAATTACTTGTGTCTATTTCTGTTATTTCTCTCTAAGTGAATGTATCATATTCTTTTGAGAAATAAATTCGTAAACAACATGTATCGACATGTTAGTAATTTAACAAAAAAAAATCTTTTCTACTTATTCATAATATTTACTAGTGTAAATATTTTTTAAATAATTTCTAACAACTAAATTTAATACGTGTTATGTACAAATCTACATATATAACTCTACACGTTATGTTGCAAAACTATACATTATTATTTGTATTTTTTTTATTGTTTTTACTTATTATTTCTATTCTTTAATAAAATGATTACATTATTTTTGCAAATAACGTATAAAATAAAAAAGGTATTATATTTTATTTAACACTACTTTGCAGCGATTCACAATTATTATGCGTGAAGGATTCCCTTCGTTTCACTATTAATAAAGTTGATATATTAATAGTAATTAAAATTAATAATTTACAGCAGGTAGTAGTGAATTATAGTACTTTATCAACATCATTGTATCTTTATTATAATTATCTAAAGCAAAACATTTTCTATTCATAGAGAAACACTGGAGCGATGTGAAAGAGCTTGTAATCTCCAATGAAATCAGGCTTTAACGGGCTTTTCATTAAAGTAGAGGATCTACTCTTTGGGTACTTAATGCAAGCTTACGAACTGAGCTTAATTCCCTTAACAAGCTGTAGAGGGATGGTAAGGGGTGGATTCCCTTTTTTATCTATATGTTATTATTTTTATAAGTAGATAATTATAAAAAGATTTACTACCTCAGGCCCTAAGGTTGACTGGCAGAGAATGCTTAAAGCATTGATTCCGCCTATTGTCCATTATTTGTATATG
>DWGW01002213.1:0-10067 GCA_018247775.1 Udranomia orcinus
CTGATACTTTCCTGATTGAATTACGAAGCTGAGGGGTGGTAGCCCGCTAACTGTAGATCTTCATAACTTCAACAAACAGGCGTAGCCGGAGCAAACGTAGCAAAGGCAATAAAATGCAAACCATTCCGCCGGCCGAAATATCCGCGGAGAAAGGAAAACACCACAAACGCATTCCGAATAAAAGTATGAAATCGTCTGAATCTGAATTTTTTTGCATACTGCTTAAACTTTTCCTACAAGCCGAGCCGCGATCAACAAAGCTAACTCGATCAACCCTATTTCAATCGCCACAAGGTTCAAATTGTCCCTGGTCGCTCGTTGTCACGAGTGTCGGCGTTTCGTCCTAAATCAACTCTATGTTGATGACCGCAAGGTTCAAATTAACGGAAGCTCCATCATCAGTATGGGAAACACTTGAATTTTTTACATTCATTCCGCTGACGTCCCAAAAGCTAATTGGATGTGTTTTTTACTCTGTATTTCGTTTCGTTGCCAGGTCTATTGTGAGAATTCTTGGTGAAATTGTCTGCGAAGCGGTTTTACTCGTATCTGGTTTGTGGAGATTGAAATAAAGAAAAAAATATACTTACTTACTTAGGACAACTTTTGGCGGTACGGAATCTGGCGTACACGTGCTTCGGAGTATGTTCAATAGCGCCAAACGCCAATGAAATACATTATCATTTTCTTTCTTCTAGATATAAAGATAATCTTTTGCTATCATGTGGATATTTCATTTATAGTGATAGTCAGAATTGAGTACTGGTGTTTTGTACCGCCTAACATTTTTAGTTAAGGACAATCTACAAAAAACTGATGACATGCACGGCACATTGGTCACGATGCTGGACTTCTGTCTGAAGAGTTCTGGATTATAAGATTAAACTCATTTTCTTGGTTTAAGTGTTTGATGTTGTATTTGTGTGTTGTTCATGACGATACAGGAAAGCCTTATAATTATTAAGCGAGAATCAAATAATTTAAGTTTAATTTAAATTTAGTTTCCCCATCAATTTGGCCGTCGTTACGATCGAACATTCCCAGCAGGAACTGATAAAGTGGAATCAGTAGTTCTTTTAATTAAATCGAAACGGATTCCACTAGCGAAACGTAACATCGCGTGTCGAATGACAATATTAATTAAAACTTCTCCAACGCTAAGTCGAAGTTGATTCCGCAAACACGGTAGAAGGAACGGCTTAGTTATTCTCCAGTTATTCCTCCTCAAAACTTCATCACAGATCCTTGCTTGCTTACATTGGAATTGGAGAATTAATATGAGTTTTGTTTACTACTCGCCCGCAGCCTGGATTAGTGTAGGATTCACTTAAAAGTTAGTCTGATGTTTGTTGAGCACCTCCTTGCTCGAGTTTACCGAGCATATCCCGTGAGGATATGGGTAATGGCAAACCGAGTATTAGTATGAAGTCTTGTTCTTGTGGACATGGGGTTTAATAAAGTTTCTACGTGATTTATTATGCACTAGTTGACCTAGCGCAATTCGTACCGCCTCAATCATTTTCCCATCCCGTTCCCGTGCCTTCGTTTAAAGTGAAACAACTTTTGTATTTATTAACCGATTTTTATGAGACTTTCTCTTAGATGTCTCCCATATACTGACCACTATACTAGTTACTTACTGACCTGAACTGGTTTAGAGGACAGTTATAAGCAGAACGAAGGTATAGATAGCTACAATTTTGAGTACACTACGATACTCATAAGAAACTAAACAAATCAGATTTATTTATAAATCCATTAGCGAACGTCGGCAAACCCGTGAGCAGGAAGTTAGTATTGTTTAAATATTGTAATTATTACTTATATTTTTTGTTCTGTTTTCCCAGACTCATATAATTTAAAGGTCTTCAAGGCAAACATGAATAGGCTTTATATAACGTCTTATTATTTAACGTCAAACGCTTGGCAAATTGTAACAATAAAAAAAACTCAATTGCGTAGTAAAAAAAAAAAAAATATTAATACATAAAACAATGATTTGGAGAGTCGTAAAATTATATAAAATAAAATAAATATGCGCTGATAGATGATCTGACGGTGACGATGTTACCGACTCCGTAAAATCATTACCAAGTACCAGATCAATACTTGTTTGCGAACGCTCCGAAAGGCATTTGGTCTGCTGGGCAATTGGGTCAGTTATCTATGATCAAATAAATCTGAATATTCTACACGCTGTAAAGCCGGGATTAGCTGCCAATAATCTGCCTGTCAGATAGCCCACGATGTTTCTGTTACCCATTTTCACTTGCAAAAAAGGTACAAAAAATGCAACACGATTGATAGTACGACCTCGCTAGATCGGTTTCATTTCCATCGCTTATTAATTTCGTTTGTGAGAACGGACACGAGACGGGTGTATATTCTGTTGTAGGAAAATTGAGTCTTTTAACAATTTCGTCCTGAAACGATTCGGCGTGAACAATGACATCGTATGGAACGATCAAGTTATTGTCAATCGGTAATTGTTTGGTGTCGTTCATGCATATTTTTTTATGTTTCTTTATCATAATTCTGCTCATTGTCTGTTAAATATATACTCGTATACTTTACTGCTAATTTAGTGAGTAGCTCAATACCTTCTATCTAATATTTTTTAATAAATTTACCTCATATGCGAAAGTGAAGAAGTTTCTCCTATGTTGTACGTCAATTTATCAGCAAAAATTAAATTATAATGTAATTTATTGTTGAATACTTTAATCCCGAAAGTTGTCACCAACACTGTAGTACATATCGCACCTTCGGTAGAACAAGGGCACAATTGTCATAATGCAACAACTAAACTTATGCCCTTGTTCTAGATGTGCCCGAAGATGTTCCAGTTGTGCCCGAAGGTGCGATATCTTGAAGCTTATAAACTTAATTTGATACTATAATATAATAACAATTGTCTTTTAAATGCTTAAAATCCCATTTAAGTCCATGATCCTTTTTCTATTTAAAATGCTAAGCACGAGTCTTTAGACAAAGTTTGAAGGTAACAAATTTATCCAATTAATCTATTCTAATTTTTATCAAGCTATTAACGTTTCGATACAAAGTCCCAACTCTTAGATATTCGTGGGATTTAACAGAAATTGTGTTTGAAAGTTAATCTAAAATCTCCATAGTAATCACCTGGCGCCGCCCCGAGCTGGTAATTAATGATTTGAACTCCATTTTCGTATTTATCGATGCCACAGAAATTGATTTTGATTTTATACCTATAGTTTTATTTGATATATATATATATATATATATACATGTATATATGATTAGAGGTAATTGGTTCCCCTACTGATATTAGTATGAAGTTAAATTATATAAATAAAACTTGTCAAAAACCTCGCACCTCAGTTCTTCTAACGTAAAAAGTTATGAGATCCAAGTAATATGTCGATTAATTTTAAATATAGTCTCCTTTTTAGTCCACTTGGCGAGAGTGCGGGCGTGTCCCCGGATCCGGGGAATTATTCATTATGTACAAAGTTCTAAATTGGATCATAAAAATATTAATCTTACGCTTTCAGTTTAAGTTTAATACTGATATGTCACAGGTAAGCCCTGACTCGTCTTTTGCCATTTTTCGACTACATTTATTTAACAAAAAAACGACGGATCCTTAACCGTAGCTATTCTAGACTTGGCTTCTCGACCTAGATTTTCTTCGAATTGAACTCTATGTGACTATGAATAGAGTTTACTTCTGATTGTTACAGCACTTCCTTTGACCTAGAATCTGTACTATACAAGTTCACGGCGAACGTAGGTACACGCCTCGTGAATTTTTAATAGACTTGGGAATGTCTCGGCTGATTTACGAGAAGATTACATATGGTAAACTCTGGCCTAGAATTCTCTTGCACAAATGGAACGATGTATCAAATTGAAATTCAATAATAGCTCAAGTATTTTAGTGTAAGAGATTTCAATGTATTGCAATCATAGGTTAGGGTTATGTAAATAATAATAATTTTGTAATACATAATCTAATTACTAAATTATGTATTACAAAATTATTATTATCTATGTGTGTAGAGACAGAGCTCTGATTCTTTCAATATGAATAATTTAAGTATATTGCATACGCTTCTCGTTGTCATCCATATTGTCATAACTTACACGGTTAAGTGTGCCTCCCTGACCACAACTTTCAAAACAGAACAGCAAGAACACTGCTGTTATGAGGCAAAAATAGGTATAAAAAGTTCTACCATCTCTAAATATTAGAGTAGATAATAATCTCGATATCTTCTGAGGTGGTTGGTAAGGTATTTTGGGCCGTCCTATTCGAGGCATTCGATTCATAAGTAACAGCGTGGCTTCGATTGACCCCAGTTAAGGATTTTGTTTGACTTGGGATGTTTGCGATGCGGTGAAACCTACATAGTATATATATTTGATTGGGGACGTCCTATCCGCGTTCAAAAACTGACTTCTGGTCTACAAAAGAAGCATATAAATAACTCCTTAAATTTTACTATTACCAAAAGTATTAACGTATCAGATAGATTAAGTTTGAAGTAGAGCATACAATATTCCAATGTCAAAGGTTGTTGAGGATCTAAATAGTGCCTGAAAATTATTTAGATGAAATTTGAAGTCGATATTGGAAATACATTTTGCCTCTAAATGTTTTAAATCCTTCTGGAACAATATTTATTTTAGATAAAATGTAATCTATATCTTTCACCAGATTGTTAAGAGCACAGATGATTACTTGCTAAACAAATAAACTCATATTTTTATCCATAACATGATATGAACAATATCAAGATATAGATTTGACGTGAAACAATAACAAAAAACAAAGCAAGCAAAATAACTCGATGTGTATGTAATAGAATATCTGACAGTTTACGTAATCTGTAGCCGGTTTATGATTGTACGGTGTCCTGGTCTTGATCTTCAGCGATGATCAGCCAAGAATAGATGATCGGGCGTCGGTTTATTGGCGGTTACACGCCCGCGCGGGATAACGATCGATAAACGCGGTGTCAATTAGTTGCAATTACGTGTGCACGACTGCACGTGGCGTGCGAACATAGACAATTGATAGATGTATAGAGTTATAGAAGTTGCAGTAGATATAGGTATTGTTGTAGATGGCGATATAATAGTAGATAAAGATATAGGTGGTTAGGATTCGGTAAGTAAATAGTGTGATAAGTAAATCATTGAAATGGAAATGAAACTTTAAGATGAGTTTGATGGTAAAAAGGGGAAAGATAAGGAAATCATTTGGGATTATACATATGGTTATAATAACTGAAATACAACAGGAAACAAATTGGATTTGGACTAGATCTAACAAACTCTCTGATTTAACTAACTTTCCGAAGAGATGCAATGGTCAAAGCTGGAGTGTCATGTGAGCGGTCCTGTGTTCGATCCCCAGCAAAAAAGATTTAAAAAATGAGTTTAAACTTCTATTCTCGGTCTAAATATTATGTTAGGCTATTACTACTTGTTCGTAATTAATTATTATAATAGCATCGATTTTCTGCTATACCGATACTATAATTTACTGTGTCTGAGTGTTTATGATCTTGTCTGTATGTATTGTACATGCCATTCACGATATAGGGAATCCTAGTGTAGAGCTTTGATTATGCATTATCTATTTATCGGTCACACCCTCCCAGTTACCGACCGCGACCGACGTTTATCATATTAAAAGGTTAATTATATTACGTGGGGGGTTTACATGAAATGTGCTGCAGGATAAAATATTATTACACAGTTTTTTCGCTTAAATTATTTTTTCTCGTCTGACATGAACAGATAAGAATATAGTACATAGGTGAACCTGTTCGTGTAGCAAAATGGCTAATGATTAATATTTGAGAGTGATTGACGACCTGGCCTTTTCAGTATAGAATAATAACAATTTGAATGTTTGACTAATGTACTACAGTGAATTAGATTTTGTGTATTAAATTTGATTTTAATATTTAGCTACAACGAAACAAACAACGAACGAAAAACTTTTTTTTAAAGCTAATAGCGGAGAAAAAAGGGAGATAATATGATCACAATTACCCTGATATATTAAATATAGCACCAATTAAAATTTTAAGTGATTTTAACATCGATTTACATTTCATATGACGTGTTGTAAATAGTACCTTACTAGCAAACTACCCCAACTAACTACATTTCTTTTTATACCCACTTTTTATTTTGAGTTACGTGGTTCCTGCTCAAATAAGATGTTTCAGCGCACCCTTTAATACGAAAGCTTACAAGCAAACCTGCTAAGGATTTGTTTCAACCGATTGGAAACCTCTCAAAGCGTATCCTATTCAGAGGTTAACCCTCCGGATCCCTTCTGATCCGTCTTCCGGGCTCCTGCCTGATCTGAATACCGTTGTCCTTCATTTTATAAGCCACTTGAGTCGACGAAAGCATTTGGTATAACCGAGATTCGGTTGTACGGATAGAATCCAAAAAATGGTAGTATTTTATTGGGTCAGACCATGTTACGATATAGAAAAACATACACAGGATGATTTTCAAGTAGAATCGGATGGGAAATTGCGATAGAGAATAGGGTAGATGGCGGATAGCGAAATATGATTACCTTGAGCTGTTTTGGTAAATATTACCCACATTATTACTTTGGTAGAATAAGGTTAAAGATCATCGTGAGTCAGCGACAATTGTATACTGTTGGATGTGGACTTCTGTGACCTAGCCGTGAGTTGGCTCGTATGCTCCTTGCGACTTAGAATACCACTTCACACTCTTAAAAAAACATATTAAAATCTTGGACAGATCAATATTAATAAACCAATTAAAATTAAAAAATATAGAAAAAAAAATCGGAATTTCAAAAGATTAATCGACATTTAGTTATTGAAATTACAAATTTGAATTGCAAACTTTCGGTTTATAAATTTTGAATAAGGACGCGAAATCACCAAGCAGCGGTGAAAGCGTAGAATTTCACAGCACATTTTTGGAGTAGGTTTTATTCATATTACATGTTCCGTTACTCCCACAATACGTGTCCTCGGAACGAAGTACGGAACTATGTCGTGGCGTCTCAGCGGAGTGGGTGATAAATGTTCGTAAATGCGGTCTGGACGAGAATTTTTATTGTTCCATTTATTATATTACTGTTCTAGCGTGCAATCCGCGGTATAATGTATGTGTTTGGACTAGACGAATGTGCTTCCTCCGTTTCGTGGTCACTAGACGTGTAACATATTGCTATCATTATGGTGACAGTTCTGATATTGTTCCTTTTTGTGCGATAGTGTAGTCTTCGTACTTATCTTTCATGTGTAAATATGTACAAAAATATAGACCTATGTGCTCAGTAATAATTAAATATTTCCATGGTAAAGTTTCATGGGTAAATTAAGCGAAAACCGTAAGTGACGGTTCATTGTATTGAATCCCAGAATTGATGAATAACAACGAACGTCTAATTTCTTTATAATGGAAGGATCTTTGAACCTTAGAAAATATACCAAATATCTAATGACTCTTAAGCTTTAAAGGTAAGGATGGAAGATGGTAATAATTTTCTTGAGTATTATTATACCTACGTGTTGTTGTGCTCGTAAAGCGTATCCGCGAAGGAATTATGGAACAATTTTGTGGTATCTCAGTGGAATAAGTAAAAGATATTTGTGAATCAAGTAAGGATGAGAGTTTTTATATTCGTTGTATTGTTAAAATAAAAATAAGTGTATTTATCATGTACGTTTAGACTAGAGGAATCTGCTTTTACTCTTTACTTTTACTTTTCAAGATTACTATGCATTTTAGTATGATTCTAAATATTTTTGCTTTATTTTCGCCTTCTTCTCTTGTATTTCATTCTCATATATCGTGCTTACAAGTCTGTGATCATCTGTAGATATTAGATTTCTTCGACTTTATAGCCCACCTGTATTTACGTCTACTTCTATTTAATTAAAAGATATGCTTACTTAAAAAGCTACACAACTATTCAACATTAAATACAAGACCTTTTCAATTCCAGCCACTTTGTTAGATCAACGCGCAGGATATCCCAGTTTAAGTTGGAGAATTCTATGGGCTTTTGAATTGAAATTTTCTGAGCTTTCGGGAAATTGTGCGCAATATATATATATATAGGTCGGTTACTACTGGATACGGTTAAATTTCCTTTGATGTGAGTATTAGGTGCCTTCGTTTAATTTCGCGTTCAAGCAAAACATTTTCAAATTTTCGCTGCTGTAATAACAAGGCATGTGTGGCTTTGATATTAATTAACATCGACTCACGAGGATCTCGCAAATATCAGATTTGTTTTGAGCCTTTCAAAGTAATCTGTTGATTCATGAATTTTATGGAATTCATAAAGCGGTTGAGTGGCCTCAATAATTATAATAATCTTTGCTTATGGTTCTTAAGTATAAATTAAATATAAAGTAAGAAAAAAAGAGTAATAAATGTAAAGAATTAAATATAAAGTAAACGAATGCTGATCACAAAGTACTTATTCATTGTTAAGAATTAAAATGACAATGAGTAGTAGGATCTAATAGTAATAACTAATTTAAACATCCAGACTTGTAAGTGAATAGATATATAATAATTGGATATGATGAATCGTTAGAACTATCAGAAAAATTATTAATGTCCTCAAATTGAGTGGATATGAACAAACAAAATGAAACGGGAATCGTTGAGAATAGCATCAATTAACTTACATCTAGTAATGGACATAAGAAGCTTATAGACTTAGACACAGCAAAACAAGCCAAGAATATTATAAGTACTACGCAGTAACGGAAATTGTACAATGCAATTGTCGTACGTACTTCGCTCAATTTGGCCATCGTCGAAGTGATAGCTATGACTCAGTGTTTACTTCGCCCATTCACAACTTTGCAGGGTTGATACTCAGACAATAAAAATAAGGAAAAATAATTGATACTTCTGAGCCCATGAACGAAATATAAAAGTTCGTTAATAACAAATCGCTTATCTTTGAAAGCTTCGATGGCTTTAAAATGTCATGGCGAGTTTTATCGGAATAGCATATTCAGATGAATATACTCGTATACATATGTTATTTGTTACCAATGTAGAAGTTTATCTTTCAATTTAGAAAAAATATTAATTTTCAATGGTTTGAAGAGTTCGTACTAAAAAAACCTACATTTAACAGCCCTATTTCTGTTTCGTAGATAGCCATGAGATAGATCGGAAGTGAGTTGTCAAATTTTATTTACACTTGATTTGTTTATTCTAGTAATGTTTCTATATATTATTCCTGTGACGTCAGCCCTTGATATAGATTAGAATAGATTTCAATGTACACTCTAAAGATGCACAGATCTAAGTTTAAGATATGTAACGAATCACAATTATAAGATCAAACGAACTTTAACTATTGTATGCCTGAATAACGTACTGTTCTAACGAATTACTTTGTTTTTAAAACCTTTTTAGAAACCGCAAACATTCTAAAATTTTCTTTTCTTTCATTTTATTTCAACTTCATGTATATAATGTTTTACTTATAAATAACACTACAAATACGTAAATTTTATTGACGTTTTACTATTATATCAGTGATTTCAGACAGAATTATATTCCAAAGTTAGATATATTGGAATAGGGTCTTTAGAGTCCGCCGTTTCTATTCCACTTTTGTTTTTTAATCCGCAACAATTTGTGTGCGTCTTGGAATTTTCTTACGTCAATATTTCATTCACATGTGGTGTACGGCGTGCTTGAGAGATTTGGAACGACGGGTCGACTGTATGCCAAGTTTAGTGTTAAACATGCGTAGATGTGTATATGTACATACATATATACATATGTATATAGAAGTAAACACTTGACGTCATGTTTATCAATAAGATAAATGAATTGCATTCCGAATCCGAATGTTTGGGAAGAGATTGCCGGCAAATGGATTTGCAGTTCATAATAATAGTGCAATATGTTATTGCAATTTTTGTATTACTGAAAGGTAGAATAAGGAAGTATGAAGATCTCAGAAGACCGGCCAGCAAACTGACCTTCAAGAAGAGACTTGTCTCATATATTAAGGACTAAGAGTGAGATCCTCGGGT
>DWGW01002214.1:0-10067 GCA_018247775.1 Udranomia orcinus
TAAATAGAAGAGGAATTAAAGAAAAAAAAACTATTATATTATTTTAATATTATAACGTAATTTGTCTGTTAACAAAGGGGTTCCAATATTGTGGCTGACGCATCATGAAGCTTGCCTTATAAAAATAGAAGAATAAAAAATGCATTTTTTTAATTTTTACATAAAAATGTCTGTCAGCATACAGATTCTAATGTACTCACACAACACGGAGCATATTTTATAAATAGAAGAGTAATAAGATTTTTTTTACATAATGTATACTGATACAAAATGTCTGTCAACACACAGATTCCAATGTTGTGACTGACACAACACGGAGCACCCTTACAAATAGGCGTTATAAATTGTTGATATTGGGTCATCTTGAAAAAGTTTATGTAACAATATTAAAGGGTGGGATCGAGGTGATGATTCTCGGGAAAGTTTGCGAGGGTCGGCCGTCAGATAAAAAGGGTGAGGTGATGCGGCCAATATCGGGAGCCGGTCGGCGACAGACCCTTGTTCGTGTCGAATTAGTTCAGTCCTCGTCGACATTTTAAAAAGTATTCATTGGGTAAGTTTTTGTGCTATTAAACATTGTTGTAATTACGAACAGATGGAACAATTCTTACTTTCATACTTTAAATGCTAATTTTCATAACGAGACGATAAGATTAAAAAAAATAATAATAAACATTCAACTTATCATGATTTTTACACACATTGTCAAAGGAAATAAAATCCGGTTGCGGTATCGTATAATAGATGATTTAATATGTATTTGGCTCTATAATGATTTTTGGCAGTGCTTGCACCCAGATAACACGTATGCCAAATAATGATATAGCTCATGAATTAAAAGTATACATAGGAGTGCAATAATAATAACGTTCCCTTACAACATAAAAGTCAGATATTACATTTAAAAATAATAGGACATAAGAATTTATTGTCAAAGAAGAATATTTTTACAAATAATAATATTCTCAACCATTTTTGTTTGACAAAGAATAAAGGATAATAGTTCCCTGGTATAAATGTTATTTACATGAGTATTCCGATAATGGTTGGAGGATAAGGGCGACCGTACCTTTGGGAGCGCATTCGCGTAATCTCTCGGAAAGGGCTCTGCTTAAATCATACCGATCAGACGATGTCGGCGTAACTTATAAGTTTGAACAAGCGGTCGGTAGGAAGAATATATCTTTATCTTTAAAGACGATATATCTTTACCGTTAAACCTTACCTTTTCTTCTTACATCTAAGTGGCACCGAACTATTAATTTATCAAAAGATATTTATAGTTAAAATTATATTTAAGCGTTCAATGGTGAGTCTATTACTTTTTAACACTCGGAAGGCAAGCAGATTTTGACAAAGTTTGAAAAAAAATATCACATTTTTATCTTAAATATTATCCCTCTCATGCTATGAAAGGAAAAATAATACCCCTGTCTCAATCTTGTAACATCAATTCGATGATTGTAAGAGGAAAAGGATGGGGCTGGCTTTATCTCCACACATACACAAATGTCTTTAGTAAAAAAAAAACGTGTTGAATTGATAACCTCCTCCTTTTTTGAAGTCGGTTAATAAAGCTATGCGAATTACGAATGCAGTTTATTTTATAATTAAATAATTAGCTATGCGAGTTTACGTCATTTTATTGTATAATTAAAATAAGAATATATATGTATAATATGTATACACAATGATGATTTATGTATTCATTTATCGACAGTGCACAAAATTTCCTATATCATATACAGTCTCCAGTCCTAGGTTTGCTATAAGAAATTCAGAAATGGAACAAGCATCATGATCGTGACGTAGACTTCACAATCATTAAAGCTCAGGCATCGAGATGTAATTTCGGCATGAAATACCTATTTGTCTACCTTCCGCCGTGGGTACGAATGGCTGCTGTATAATTATTATCGGTCTGATTTATAGGAAACGTACCGTCCGCAGAATATAAACGGGAGCATTACGACATTATTATTAACGCTAGTTGTGCTATCGAACACGTGACTGCGCTCCTGTCGTCAATAATTAGCCATTAGTTTTATTTATTTCATCTATAATCGGTTTTTAGGCTGTAATTTGCCATATTCGATTACCTAGTGCTAGTTAGTGTGCATTAGGTTTTGCTTATTGAAATTAGTTTGTTAATTTTAGTTTCATGAATGTAATGTAGCGAAAATTACTAAATTAAAATTTAGTTACTAGTTAATAATTGTAATATTTTCTCAAAATATTTTTCTTACCCTTACGATATTTTTTATAATTAACTTTTTTAATTAATTTCCTATTTTGTTTAATTTCGTTTTCTTCATTTCGCTTATTATAAATCTGTAATAGTGAGGGTTTTTTGGTAATTTCTAAAAATTCAATTCATTCGACACTTGTAGGGCATCTTTGTTAGCGTCACGTGTTAGTATCTTCGTCGGTGCTTCTCATGTGAGTATTTCTTCTCGTCTAATTCCTTGTTTATTGAGGGCGGACGTCAGAATGAATGTCAATTAGTATGATGCAACCGCTTAGCAACTAACTGATGCAGCGTGATTGACCGGGAACTAGTTCATTGTTCGTCAGTCAACCACTTTGATTCATACTGCCGGTTCAATTACCGGTGTTATTTCAATTGAATCATGCTCCATATTTATGAGGAAGCGATAAATGAAACTTTTGGTGTAACTTTTACTACCGAATGTAATAAAAACTTTGACGCTCAGTTTACCTTAACGTAGAATTTTCAAGAGATTGAGTCACCCGTGAGACTATATTTATATAGGATTTGGGTGAACTTTGGTTTTACAATTCCATTTAAATTTAATATTGTTGATTAGAGGTATACCTACGAGCCAACAAAGTTTAGAAACAAAACTGGTCGAAAATTAGGTCTCACTCATTGTTGGAAAAATACTTAAAATTTAGATAAATTGATAATTATCAATCAATTATCAATTACTTGATTGAAATTTTTTTTGAACGATAACTAAAATATCTATAAAACCTATTAATTTTTATAAATATTTCACTTCCAGTGATCCAATAAAAGCGGACCTACTGTTTCTTGCGTGCGTAATCTTTAACTTTTTACTTTTCAGCTGTTAGGAGATGTTTGACCATTATTAAATTCCGAATGCTGACCTTACATGCCATTTGGCCCGCACTATTTCTGCATCAATTTAGTGTCATCGTAAATTTTCAATTAAATTCAGCCTGCTTTATGAAGCTTTATGCTTATGTATGTATGTACGTATATATTAATGTCGAGAACGTCCATAAGTCTAGTGTGATTAAAAGAACTATATTTATTTTTTATATAACATAACGTCCAATAATTCCTTTTAAAATGTAACATCTCTTGTACTCAATTTTACACAAATAAAGTAATTTGACTTTGACTCTTGACTTGACTTGACTTATTGAAAAATAATTGTAATTTTATTGATTGTATACATTAAACCAAAGCTTAGATGTGGACTGAATCGGGATAAGGTATTATGAAGCGAATTTAATATTGACAAGAGATAATCAATAGTTTGAGCAGATGCGCACTGCACTTTGCCGAAGTCTAGAAGATCTTCGTATTACATCCTAAAGTTTATTTTACAATTTTGTATCCTTTCTTTATATTTAATGAATCTTTCAGTAATCTAAAAGATTAAAGCTAATAAAAAAATATATTAAATCTATTATTGTCATGTTTACGTTAGAAATATTTTCAAATAATAATAACTTGTAGGTAGGTAGGTTGTATTACTGTTTACAATAATAGTTGAAAGAAAATTGTATTATAGGTAGCTATGTCGGTGGGTAGATAGGTAGATTGTATCGTACCTTACAAATTGTAAATTTAAAATTTAAATTCGAATTTGGATGCAATCTCACTTGCAGAATACTGAATAGTGTCTACCAATAAAGAGAGATTTATACGAACAGCGTTCTCAATCGCAATATTTTACACAAACAGTGAATGCTATAAACCACGTGAATGTCAAAACTCGCTATTACCATATAAATCGATCGAATAGACAAGTCTGTTTGAAACACAGATATTCAGCGATTTATGTCGATGTAGTGTGCTTTTCTAATGGGTTTTATAGGGCTTGGCAATGAGAGATGGGATCCGATAGAATGGTTCTTAATTTTCGATCTTCCTTATATATTTTCCACGTTGTATGTGGAATACTTGTTATCTAATTGCGTACCACCTCACATACAATATTTGTATGGACAATGGGCTACGGTGAGTATAAAATGGACGCTAAAAATATGGCTGTATCTTATAAAATCGAACTATACGTAGTGCTAAAAGAAACAACTTGGAAACTAAAAAAATCGAAAGCGTATCTTTTGTTTTAAACTTCACCATATGCATTTAAAAGCTCTTTAAAATAAAAAAAATATTTTATAATTTGAGTTTTACTTTAATACATCGACTGTGGCTTTTCGAGACGCAAATACACTTTCGCCCATCGATATACTAAAACAAATACAATACTCGATTTTCATGTTTTATTGAAGATTGTATCCATGCATCCAGTTTTTAAATCTTAGAAGTGTATTGGAGTTTAAGTCGCGCACATTCTAATGTGTATTGCCAAATTCTAGAAACAGGGTCTTGATATATTGCCATAATGTATGTTGCGACGGTAATTACACGCTGTCCTTGTAAATCACGCTAGAACAATGCGTCCGCCAGTACCGCTGCGGCAAATTGCTGTAGTAACTAACATTAGGTTTAAGAACTGGTAGACTATCGATTTTCCAAAATATATGCAATTCTGAGCACATTTTGGTGATAGTCCAATCGGCTTGATGGACCAAATTCTGCGCATATTACAATTATTATTGCTAAAGCAAAGCTGTAAAATTAGATCTTATAACAACCGTGTTCTTGCTGCTGTGTTCTGGTTTGAAATTGTCGTCGGGGAAACACTCCTTATCAAGGTGTGAACTTAGTCCGCAGATGTAGAAACGCAATTGTGTGTCGCCCTAGAAAAGAATTTTGATCGAACGATTTTGTTTTGGTTTGATACAAATATCTATGGGCGTCAGTACCCACTTACCGTCAGGTGGTATTAACTTGATCGGTTTCATATGATTGCTTCGAAATTAGTATTTGTATACTGCTTAACCACTATATGTTTTCTGCATATGTTTACCTGACTGTCGTTAAATTCAACCTCCCTCAGGCCTATGCTATACTTACACTTTTTTACCTAAACAAGTAATTCAGTCTTAAGACAATGTATAAAAATAAAATTGAAGACTAAGTGCAAATAAAGAGTGCTTAATTTTAAGTGGCGACATAATGCAACGATTTATCGATATAGGCAATAAAATCTTATATAAATGGTTATTAACTGTAGTTTCTTGATCCGTAAAAGCTTCTCGAACTTCAATACCAGTACACAAACGCCACGTTCACTTATTTCTTTTCAATAAAACAGTCATTTCCTTTCAGGAAAACCTCTCGTAATTGGCGTAATCACCGCTCGCCATGTATTATTAAGGAATGCTAAAGATTTACTCGCTACGTAATCTACGTGTATGTGATAGTCAAAGAGTGCAAAATCACCATCGTAAGTTATTTTATCATTCGTTGTGTTCTAACTTGGCTTATGCTTAAGTAGCGATTATTTTTACAAATAAAGTGTCTAGAGGATTTTAAACCGTAAAGACTGTGAGATATAACAATACTGGTTCTAAAATCCAAGCTTGAAATCGTGCAAGCTTCGACCACTTTCAGGCGTTTTATAGAAGTGGGTGTCCGTGAAGTCTGGGAAGATTATTTATATCATATGATGCTTTATTATACATAGGGATAGTTTTTATACTATAATATTTTAATTTAATAATATTTACCATCAGGTTTTTTGTATAATCGTTTTAAGTCATGAACATATAATAATATATCTCAGTTATGTACCAAAATTATCTTTGATAAAATTACGTAGATACGGTGGTCGTTAGCTCTCGAACTATAAACGAAACAGCTACGGAATAATTGAGAGCATACGCAGAGAGTGGAACATTGATTAATTAAATAGCATATCAGAAGTCTAAATGTATACTTTGTACATTTATAAAGGTTGTTAATTTCTAAATTTCCACCTTTAGCAATTCTTAAACAGCTGTCAATATACATAGCTAAAGTCAGTTCAAAACAAAACTGGTCAGTTATTTTTTTTCATAGAAAAAATTACTAGCGTGTCTATACATACTAGTAATTTAGTTAACCTCTCCAGCTAAGCTCGAGTGTGTTAGGCTTGTGTTAGGAGTGGGTTCACGTCAATAGTGCAATGGGGGTGTGGGGATCGAACCCACGACCACTCGTTTGTAATTCTGACACACTACCCATTGGGCTATTGCCGCTTGTTTAATAGCCGCTTGTTCAGTGGTTCAATCCGCGAATGGGGTACATAAAGAAATAAAATAAATCACATCTTTTATTCAAAGTTTTTGTCTACTCAAATCTAAGCTGGTGTAAGATAAAACTCATAGTAACTTGAACCTCTAGCAAGTTTTACATACTCTGCGCCGTTAACGTTGTATGTTGTTCGGAACTGCCTCCTAAATATCCTGTAGCTGTTCAAAGCGCGCAGTTACTGCACTTTATGCAAAATTAAAGCGGGCCGGGAGGCTGCCCAAACTCCATTGACAGCGGTGACCCCATTAGGTATCTTGAATAGACTTATTCTGGTAAAATGTGGTGGGGACCAATTCCTTTGTTGTCATAATTTAATATCTCTTCAAATCTTAGTCTATGTGTGTGTTTTGTTTCAATGTTTCTATTAGTTTTTTTAAATCGTATCGATATTTGATCACAATTTTAGTTGTGTTTCTTAATGTACCTAGTATCTCTTATCAATAGATTAGAGTCTAATAGAATATAGGACAGACTGTAGTTCAGTTTACGCGTGATAATTTCAACCTAGTTTAATTTCTTATCTCTAAACTGGATATCAGATTATTTTTCCAAAAAATAATTATGTTACTTTCAAGTAGTGGAAGATAAGGCAAGCCGTCTCAGAAGTTTTGCTCTGAAAACTGTTGTAGCGATGCAAATGTGCGAAGAACTTTACCGCGGCTTTATCTTAATTAGTTCCATTGCACTTTACAGAATAACGACGCGCAACTCCTATTTGGACTTGTACCAAGCGAGCGCCTTCGGGCCCAATTAACATGTTGATAATAAAACTAACGGCAGCGGAGTTATTTTTTGCATGTATTTCTATCCTATATTCCAGCTGTATTGTACTACATTTTAACTGTACAAGTTTGGAAATTGTATTTTGTCCGAACTTTTATTATTACCCAAATTAACATTTTAAAGCGATTACAATTTTTTGCCTCCTTGTGCAAGGCATTGCGTATTCAAATTATTTGCATGTTTCTCAGTTTAAACGTTTATTTAAATTTTCGAAGTTTAATTAGCCGCAAAGTGTAGACAGTGTTTTATATTTTATTATAAGTACTACATAAGTACTTTACAAGAGTGTACCGCACCACATACTGAATAATCTTCAAACCAAACTCAAATAATTTCAACGCAACTATATTTCATTTATACTAAATTGTCAATTTTCACTTTTAAAATTTCTGCTACGTGATATATTTAACTAAACGAATCTGAATTTTAGTATAACCATAGGTATATATCGTTGACAAGACTCAATGGTTATAATATAATATATTATACGTACATAACATTTAGTAATTACATAAATAATTAAATTGCAAAAGAATATGTATTAGATTATTCCGGTAAAGTAAATAAGGTCTTGCGATAAATCTGAAACATCCGTGTTAATAGCAAGACTAAGCAAGAAACGACGCTATTGTAATCAGAGTATTCTGCTAATACCTGTACCTACTAACAATACTATAAATGTGAGAGTTTGTGAGGATGTTTGTTACTATTTCACGTAAAAACGACTAAATGGATTCAGATGGAACTTTACAGATTTATAGCTTATGCATTAGCATGAGCACAAAAGCTATAATTTACAAAGATATTGTGACCTAAATATGTAAGTCTTAAGTTAGTCGAAAAAAATCTGCTATTTGCGACTTATTTTGGCGTTCGCCGCAAAAACCCAAAAACATACGAATAAATTAACGCGAGTCAAGCCGCGGGCAATCAGTATATACAGCAAAGACGCAGAATACATTAGTGTGCTATTGTTGGAGAGTATCTACCGCCTACCATCATAATATCTATTCAACATTGGATTACGAAGCGTACGTCGCCGAGCCAAGTAATACATTAAATTGGCGCAGACCCAAGCGAGCATAGCGTTAGGGGCCAATTAATGGGGTTTTACGAAGCGAATCACTATTTGAAACTGGAGTTATTTGTTGCCAGCTTCCTGGACATTGTTTGAGTTCTTACTGTGATTCTCGAGCCTTGCACTGCTTATTTCGGTAGGGATTCATGCTCGCATACTTCGGTGATTGCTTTTCGGTTCTCCAAGTTGAGGCTGGATTTATTCACATGGACTCACATGTGAATGTGTGTGAATGGGATGGAATACGTCGGAACACGCTTCTTGTTGTAGAATCAGTACTGTAGTTATGATCTAGTATAAACACAAATAATGTTTTTCACGATATCTAGAAGGAAAAAATGTATGTATTAATGTAGAATCAGTAAGTACTGCTTGCTTGATATGGTTAAACGTTTTCTGTGACGTGGTATTTCTGGAGACAACAATCGTCTTCTACACGAAGTTTTTTACAAAATATTTAGGCTCCTACTTCCGCAAGACCTATGTAAAATAAGACTCGGATTTTTTATTAGAATTAGAAAGTTTAAAGTATAATTGATAAAATTATTTAGTCTTACTTTGACTAACTCATTACATTTAATTGTAGGTTATTATTTAAAGTTCAATGTTCATAATTTAACTTTAAGATTGAGCTTATATTTTAAGCATCGGAATGAAAACTTGCTTGTATTAATGCTTAATTATAATTTGAATCATGTAAGATGCTAGTTACTAATTATCTGCGGGTATTGGACTGACTGAGACGGATTTATAGCTACGATCTAAAGACATAAATACACTATCCGACGACGTCTCAACGTAACAGAAAAGACCAAGTATCGAAACCTTTTCTGTTATTCAAATTAAATCAGCAATAAAATAACGATTTGGTTTTCAATCAAATCATAACTTCCTATCTAGTACTTCCTGTCTTCCTGAAAACGCTCAATACAAAATAGTCATTATGCCACTTCTTCCAACAAAAATACGTCGTAATTCGTTCGTGACTATTATCAAAAACATACCACAGTTTTAAATCACTTGACTTGACACTTGACATCATACAAAATAGATATCCATTAGTTGATCTTATAAATAATGCCTGTGTAGATTTCTTTGATAATTAATTAAATGTGTCCACAAACATTAAGCAGTTTAGTACAATATTATTGAAAAATATAACCAATTAAAATAAGTGGAATTATATCTTTATTCCAGATCTCCATCAAGCAAACAAGAATAAGAACAATAGAATTTGGAGTAGATTCAGCGTCCATCGACCACCCTGTTGTCGTCCGGATCGTGCGAAAGACCTTAACGCGTGACCGTTGGATAATCCTCACAATTTGTTGGCATGTATGTGATGTTCAATTATGCATATAATGAAATTTCGCTGGCCTGATATGTGTCAGGCCATATTAATACGGTCGGTTGATATCCGTCATAGCGTAAGCTTTGTTATAGGCATATGTTATACCCGTTATGAGCCAAGAGATTATATTAGATCTGTTGTGTTATCTGTATGCAAACTATGGCTATAGCTCTGAAAAATGTTATGGCTACGATAGAAATCATTATTTATTTCGGTCAAATATAATTAATGAACATTTAAACCAATTTGTAGTTCTTAAAAGCGTGTTTAACTAATTCTATCACCATATTGTCGTCAAATACATTTATTGAACATAAATTCGTAGTAAATAGGAAGGTAAGTAAGTATTTAGTTAGAATGATTACTTAGTTCCATATGTAAATATGTATTAGCAACCCTTGCGAGCGAAACGTTTCTACTGTCCGGATATCAAT
>DWGW01002215.1:0-10064 GCA_018247775.1 Udranomia orcinus
ATGTTCATTTGATTAATTATAAGTTACGGCTTACTTATTATAAGACTATGTAACACTAATATTGGGAAATATGAATCATTGTGCAGGTATGTAATGTCAACTGTATTTCTTGACCTCTAAGACAATCTCCTGCCATAACTAAACTCTTCTGAAAAAAACTTGAATCTACCCTCTGCGCATTGAAGTTTTGGACGCCAGTAACATTTCCACATTGTCCTCTAAACAGAGGAGCCTCATCGCGGTTCACATCTGGCACATAGAAGCAAGCGTCTTCATCTTGTCTGGTAGGAGTGTAGTACTCCTCAAGAAGTCCTTGGGTGGAGTTGATGATTCGATCCATGATGGCGTTGGCTTCGCTACTAAGTGTTCTTTCTCTGCTAAGTTTCCAACTGGATACTGGAAAGGGAATCAGGGTTATTAGGTTGTAATTATATTGAATATCCACGTGTTGTCTAGGTGCAACTGAGGAATGAATCAGTAATGGATATTCATTTGTACATGATTCTGTTTACTAATCCAACTATTTTCTACGTAAAATTGAAGTGGTTTTGAAAATGTTCTATCACGCTGTCTCTAATGAGATTGTTTTGTAAGCAACCAATTAATAACATTAATTTCTCAACCGATAATTATAAAATTCCGAAAAATACATTCTCAGGGGTTCATCGAAAAGGATGCCTCTTATCCAGAAAAAAACAGACCGATGGATAAATGATGAGTTAACAGCTGGTATATAAGGAGAATAATTATAAGTACCTTGTCTAGTGTTGTTGGCCAGGTTTCGACAGCTGTACACCAGCGCGAAGCTTGTGTAGTCAGTATCAAGGACGTAATAGTTGGCGTAGTTCACCACTGAAAGAGAGAAGCCATTTTACGTTAGGATTCCTTACAAACCTACACTTCCTAGTACGGTGGGTACTAGGAAGTGTAAGTTTTAGATGATTAGGAGATGGATTAGGAGATAGTGATTAGGACACACTTTATCAAGACGTTATAACTTACTTCTCAGAGATACCAACGCATGGTTGACCCAATAAAGACCTTTGATCTTGTCTGGCGGTGATGATGTCCATGGGCAGTAGTGTTGACTTACCAGGTGGACTGTATACTCATTTGCTACTTCATTGTTATAAAAGTAAACAGATTGCTGGACATTTTGTTAACTTAACACCAAAGATATCAGACCTTAATAAATCCATGCAAAACAATTATAACGTATACCAACCTCCATTTTCAAACGCGAAGCTGACGTTAAGGAGGCCGCTGCCATCATCAGAAGCGACCACCGCAGATCCAATCATGATATTCAGTCGCTTGTTGTAGACTTGGGAGTTGACGACCCTGACTACATCGCCATCAGCGATGTACTCGGCGCGCCCACACTCCCCATATTGGAAGGGCTCCGGATAGCTGGCTATATCAAACCATCTTCCCAGGTACTGCAAATACCATCATCATCGGCGAATTAGGATTATAATAATAACTACAATTATTTACCTAATTAATGTCTTAATTAGTGTTTTTAATTTTTTTTAAGAAAAATTACATTCCTAATATTAATTTTACTTATATTTCTTTTGGGAAATGCACTGTCCTTAAATACTGATCCAATCTTATTAACCTGTTCTGAAGTGCTAGTATTTAGAAAAATCTTATTATTCAATGATCTTACCGCTCCAGCGCTGAAGTTGGCCTTAGCCCTGATCCGGTCATCGCAAGGTCCTGTCAGGGTGATGCTTGGAGGTAGTTCGGGGAACACGGGGTAGTAGAAGCAGCCGTTGTTAGTCTGGTCTGTGTCCTCGTAGTAGCCCTGGAAGAGGTCGTCATTCTCTCTGACGATCCTTTCAATGGTGGTTCTAGATGCTTCGGAGAGACCGTCGCGGGAACGGCCCATCTTCCAGCTGAAGACTGTAAACAAATAATGGCAGTAGTAGCATGAAGTTTGGATCTCAGATGTTGGATTTATGTGACTATAATAGAAATTGAATGACAAACAGACCAAATGCCAGAAATTTAATAAATAAATGAGTTAGTAGTTAGGTTATAAATTGTCTGCATCATGTTGTGAGTCGAGGTTCTATTTTGTGAGGTATTGTGTTTAGAATAAAAAAATACTAACGAAAAAGTGAGTGCTAGAGTGTAGAATATAAAGTAAAGGAAGACTCTTTGTATAGTTTGTTGTACGTACTTTGCTTCGTGCTATTATTGATGTTGTCGCAACTCATGATCAGCGCATGATCGTCGTAGTCAGTGCTCAACACGTACAACGTCTTTTCGATTGAAACTGAAAAATACAAAAAATATATTAGTATTTGGTTTTAGGATTCACAAACTTTTGCGTCTATTCAAATGTCCATCGTAAAAATGACATTTATTAATTCTGTTATTAATATGTTAATTTTTAACAAATTCTTAAGCGATTCAAAACGAAGCGTCAAAATTGTCTACGGAATTCAAATGCAAATCTTTGCAGTAATTAAACCAGATTTCGTAAATCCTGATTCCACTAGCTAGCCTACTCTAGCTCCATAGCCCAATTCGAGAATTTGCCAACATATGTACCTCCAGATCCGTTGAGTCTCGCAGTCAAGATTCCGCTTCCATCAGCCGCCACTGTGACCGGTCCGGACACGGTAACTAGCCTCTCATTGTACACGATAGTTTGAGTGAGAGTGAACGTGTTTGCGCTGGTGACTGCCAGGGTACTAGCAGCACATTCGCCTTCTTGAAGTTGAGACGGGAAACGGGAGACTTCGAACCATGCGCCTTCGAACTGAAATTGAATAATTTAGTTAGTACTTGGTTAAAGTTTGACGTCATTTTAAAATGGCCTGTTGAAATTATTCCTTTAATATGATACGAGTATATACACAGTCTCTCATAGGAAGGCCAAATGTTTGTACGCAAAGTATAGCTGTGTTCAAGTTTGGATCAAGTTTGATTGAATAGGTATAATGGCGTGTTTGAAAACATACAAAAACAACACTTTATCTTTTCATGGAAGTAAAATGCTTTATAAGTATTGTAAAGCAGCTTTCATTATCAGCCACATCTACAGTTTGGTGTGGATATTTAGGGTCTGGAAGGACAACTAAACATTAAGTCTGCACTTACTTAAAACTTATGAACTATATAAAATCTTAGTACATGCGTCTAATGCAAGCTGAGCTATCTATTGATACTAACTCTAGTAGAGCTGAAGTTCGCCACGACGTTCTGGCTGTCGGGGCACTGGCCGTTGAGTATTACTGGACCGCCGTTGTTGTCGGGGTAGTAGAAGCAGTCGTCATCGGTATGGCCTCTCGTATCGTAGTACTGTTGTCTGAGCACTGGTACTGTCTCCATAACACGGTTGATAGCAGACGCCGCTTCGGCAGTGAGGTTCCTAGATCTGGATAGCTTCCAGCTAGTAACTGTGGGGAAGCAAATCTGTGTGTTTAAATTTGAAATTATGATTCATGTGGATAATATACTATAATAGAATTACTGATTTAGGAACTACTATTTCTATGTTGAATATTAGGCTGTCGTTAGGCTGATTTATATTTTTATGCCAAGTTACTAACAAAATTGTTTGAGGTACATAGTAAATTATAAATTTGAAAATCTGTTAAAGACAAACATTGTATATGTATTTAAATGGTATACCAACTTACCTCTTTGGCTATCATCGCCAACGTTGGTACAAGAGTAGACCAGGGAGAATGAGTCGTAGTCAGTCGCCAATACCCAGTAAGGTGTGTTCGTTACCACTAAAATCAAATGTAACAAGTTTAGAACGAGTGTAGTAGTAGTAGTATAATATAAAAAGCACTACTATCTTCATTATAAATCTTAGACTGCAGTTACGACGCAGTGCCAAAAGTGGCAACTTAAGTGATGTCTAGTTTTTAGAATTAACCAATGCTTTTGACACCGTGATTGTTATATGCCCGAATAGGGTAGACTATTGTAATCAATTATATTGTTTGTAACACATTTGTAAAAACATTCAACAATAAATAATTTTTATTCAATCATTTTACACGATAATTAATATTTACATGGTGTAAATGGCAAAAAATGTAATAGAAATATATAAAAGTTGAAGGTCTTACTTACATTCAGTACCAGCGATGGGGAAAGAAACTATCAGCTTGGCCGAATTGTCATTGGTGGCGGGAACAGCAAATCCGTTGATACTATCAAGCTGTTGCCCTATAACTTGAGTGTTGAAGACGTCTACGCCGTCGTTAGTAAGGTTGTAAGTTGCGGTGGGACAAGTGCCGTTCTGGAATTCTTGTGGGTAGCTTTCAATGTCGTACCATTTACCCATGTACTGTTGGAAATAAGGTAAATTATGAAAACAACATACTTTAGAAGATAATACATTAGTCACAGTCAAAACGCACGCTGGCTGGCTGGCTGGCAAATAGCTGGCTACTTTGAACTTACTCTGTCCGCAGTGAAGTTAGCTACAACTGGTATGGTTGGATCGCATTGTCCTCTGAAAACGACCGCGTTTCCATCAGGAATGGGGTAGTAGAAGCAGGCGGCTTCAGTGTGGTTGACGCTTTGGTAGTATCTGTCGTCCAGAACGTTGATGGTGTTGACAATCCTGTTGATGTTAGTTTCAGCTGTTGCGTTCAGCTCTCTCGTCCGACTGAGCTTCCAACTCCATACTGAAATAAAAGGGTTTTTACAGATTTGATTATTAATATTTACATTATAATCTTTAAGCCATAAGTCCTAAGTTTATAAATTTAAAGGTTCAGAAATAGTATAAATAATAATAATACGTTTAACCGATTAAACATAGCAAGAATCCATCATAGCAAGGTCCATGGCCAATTATTATGAACTATTCCGTTGCTATAACTAATTATGAATACTATAATTTTAGAGTAATAATATATAAAGTAGAGCATAGAATGTGTAAGTTTAACTTTAACATTGATTTACGTGCTACCAAAATCTTACCTCTTCGTTGTTCGGCGTTCAAGTTACGGCAGCTGTAGACCAGGGCGTAGGAATCATAATCAGTGTCTAGAATCCAATACTCGGCAGGTTCAGGTGCTAAAAGAAAATAGTGAAATATAAGAAGGGCTCGTTGAAAGAGAAGCACTTATCTTGGCTTGCCTTAACATCCAAGCTTTATTTTCAATGTTTTAGTCGTTGTTCAAGACTTCAGTGTCATATACTGACATCTCTGTGGTACTTTATATATAGTTCTTTAGGGGGACGTAAGGTACAATTGAAATTCGCGAAAGGTTGGGAGCGCGTCTAGGTATAATTAAAATAAAACAATTAACTAAAATAAATAACAAATAAATGTTAGCTCCCAGTGCAGTTATGTTGAGATTAGAACAACATCGTCAAAATTCGTCTAATTATTAAATTTCGATCATAAGGTAAACTTACTTCCTGGGAAGGTAACTAATAACTTTCCACTTCCGTCGACGGTAGCTAAAATGGCCGTGCCTTCGATGCTTTGAAGTGTCTGGTTGTTCACTTGAGTATTGTATACGAAGACTGTTCCGTTATTAAGTAGAGTATAGGTAGCGTCGTTACAAGATCCGTTTTGGGAGTCCGATTGGTAAGTCTGTATCATGCGCCAACGGTTCGCATACTGAAATAGAATTTATTATTGAATCAATAAGGGAAATAAATAGAGAGACAGAGAAAGAGAGAGACAGAGGGAGAGATAGAGTAACATAACGTGAATGTTTATGGAATTGAAATGAATGAAGTTGAAAAATAGAATTGGAAGAAGCTATCTTAGAAAGATATTTAGTAATGTGATAAAATATTTTACGGTTTAGGTAAGATTAATGTGGTAAGTAAAGTACATGCTAAAGGTATAAATCCTATGAAGTATATGTTTCGGTAGAATTCAAAAGAAAGGCAATACAGTCCCTTAGTTAATAAAAAAGAAGGACAAAGAGAAACTTGTCTTTTAAAATGATAAGTTAAATAGTGTCACTCACTCTGACTGGATCGAAGTTTTGAACAACCGTGATGTTTGGATCACACTGTCCTCTGAACACAACCGGATCATTAGGACCCAAGTCGGGCAAATAGAAGCAGGCTTCGTCAGATTGGTTGACGCTTTCGTAGTATCTTTGGTCCAGAACGTCAATCGTGCTCATAGTGGTGTTGATGGCGGTATTGGCAGCTTGCGAGAGCTGCTTGCTTCTGCTAAGTTTCCAGCTGTATACTGTAATCAGTGAGTGGCAAATTTATTAATATACTAATAATAAATTTGGTACTAATACCAATAGTAAAAGACAATGAAGTTTATCGATCAAGCGGTTCTGAACAATACATGCTGAACATTCTGTTTACGACGAGTACGTGAGACGTATCTGGATTGACAAAAATGTTATGTAATCATGTGACTCATGATTTAAGGGAACTATCGCCTTATGTACAGTGTTTGGATAGCAGTGTCCTTGTTTGAATGGTAGATATGCTACGGCTAAGGTTATAAGTTAGAATAACCTAAGTTTTATTCGGGTTAATTTAGTATTACCAGATAGCAGATACACTTAATGAAGCGATCTAACTTGACCTCCAGCAGTAGCGATGCGTCTATTAAGCTCAGACAAAACGTTATTGTTGTCTGAAAGTAATCATTCACTTTCTATTTAACCATATTGAATGTGTTTTCTAATGCTATTATAACTATGTGAGGGTAATTACAATTGTCCATTCACTTTATTCATGTAGGAAGTGTTTTATTCTAAACAAATCTTACCTGCTCTAAAATCTGAACTGACGTTAACGCAGCTGTATGCTAACGCGTAATCTGTGTAATCTGTCGCCAAGACCCAGAATGGAATGGTGATCGCTGAAAAAATAATTACTTGGATTAATATTTCCTTCCAAAACTCATCTGATTAGTATTTCTGCTTAGCGCTTGAATGAGTAGAGACATTTTTTAAATATAACGATATTCATATACTTTATAGATATGTTTGTATCAAGTGTATGAAGCTCATCCCGATATAACACTTGCCATGGTTGAATATATTGAGTTGATGACATCAGAAATCAAATGAGATCGGTCGACATTTTTATCTCTTACTCCTTACGTGATTCTTGGTAATTCTTAACGTACACTCTATGTATGTCAAATTATTCGTTCATCAACTCATTTTTTCCAACAGAATACTTTTGATCAATTAATGTAAGACTTGCCGACTTTTTTTTTCAACGCTTACTTGTTCCATTAGACGTGATAACTATATTCAGTCTTCCGCTGCCATCAGTGGACGTGATGGCCACGACGCCAGTAGTGGTATTAAGGCTGAGGTCCATGACGCTGGTGGACACCAGGTTCAGAGTATTGCCAGTTCCTTGAGAGTAATCGTGATTGATACACTGTCCTGTCTGCTCGTTTTTAGGATACGCTTCGATCTCGTGCCAAAGTCCTTGGAACTGGAATATTATTAATGTTAATGTTATATAGTGAAGAGAACTATTATGTCGTTCTTCTAAAATGAAACCTGATAGTGTCTGAGCCGATCAACGTTTGCAACTACTTACGAGCAAGACATATTGTTAGTTGAAAAGGTTGATTGCGCTTCATGCATATTATAATTATATACGATTATTAAGGTTGCACTACCAGAGAATTATAATAGTAACAATGCAGTAGCAGAATGAAATTATAACGACACAAAGACATCAAAAGAAATCAGAAAGATAAGCAACTTACTGATTGCAACGAGAAGTTCGACACAGCTTGAATAGTATTGTCGCATTGCCCCGGGAACACCACTGGTTCTCCTGGTTCCGGTTCAGGGAAGTAGAAGCAGCCCTCGGGAGTTTGGTCCCTTTGAAGATAGTACTGTGAGTTCAGTACTGGTATTGTTTGGACTACTGCGTTGATTGCGGTCTCGGCTGCAGTGGTCAATTGTTTCTCCCTGCTCAGTTTCCAACTCCAAACTGAAATTGCAATTCAGTATTTGTATACATGCGCAAGAAGGAATACATAAAGCCCTAGGATTTGTTGATCTACACCATTTGTAAAGAGGTAGAGTATAGGTAGGTTTCGCTGCTATAATAGGCTTCAAATGTCCTTGAACCGTTGATGGGTTTTTGAGACGGTTTACCTCGATATAAACAAATTTTGATAATACCCCTTTTGTGCCTGGTTAGATGTAAACAGTTCTTTTTTTCTTCTATTCCATAAATCATTGAGTACAAAAAAACGTAGGCAACTAAGATACCAAATAGGTAAATTGTAAAAGAATATGAAGAATATAGAGAATAATTTATTACCTTGTCGTCCTCCTTCACCTTCGAGATCCCTGCATGTGTAGACAAGAGCGTACGAGTTATAATCTGTCGCTAGAACCCAGTAATCCGTGGTGACGGTAACTGTAAACAATGTCAAGTAATGGAACTTTAGAAGTCATTAAAAATATGTAACACTTTAAAATCAGATATATATTTTGGTCAACGACTTTTGGGATCAAAGGATACATGAAGATACGTAACGTCTTAGATAAATAAAGAAGTTATGGATACGATCGTAAATGGCCGACCGAAACCGAACGTTCGGTCCACACAACATTACTTTTAGTGATCCTTATTAAAGCACGCTTATCTTAGAACCGGCTGATCTATTTTAAATACTGTTTTCACGGATGTATTGTGGTAAGTTTCACTTAACATTGGTGATTCATAAAAATCGGTTCATAATTTTAAAAAAAATGGAAGGATGGAGACAGAGACGAGGAAACGATTGAGGTGGTTTGAACTGCAACGACTCAGATAATAAAAAATAACTTGATAGTTTTTAGTACATTAGCTAAATAAGTTAAGAATATAGATAAATTAGGCAACTTACAGTTGGTGCCAGCAACGGGGAAGGTAACGTTGAGCTTGGCGCTGCCGTCGGTGGTAGCTAATCTTGCAATACCGTTAATGGTATCCAGAGTCTGGTTGATGACTTGAGTGTTGAAAACGTCGACTTCGCCGCCAACCAGGCTGTAGTACGCATTGTCGCAGGTGCCTTCTTGGAAACCGTTTGGATACGATTGGATGTTATGCCACAAGCCCATGTACTAAAAAAGATGAGATTAAAAATAAGGAAAATTTGGAATAAAGAGGATCATTTGATAAAGAACTGAACTGACACAAATTAAGTTTTATTTAAAAATTATGACATTTTTTTTTCTCCAATTTAAATGTAACCAAACAGCAAAGGAGACAAGTGTGTAATTGACGAAATTATTGGGTAACAAAAATGAAATACTGAATATTGTAATGATAATTCCATCCTTTTTTGAAGTTGGTTAAAAATTACACATTATTAATTTAAGGAGGTTGTTGTTATAGTTAAAATTAAATCTGGTTGAGGCCTGGGAAGTCATGTTTAAGGCAGCGCTCGCTTACCAGTATTCGTTACAGTATACGAAATTGATTCAGATTCTCGTGAATTACAATCTTCTCTCAGTTGCGAAAAATGATCTGGTGTGAAGATACTTACTCCAACCGCGTCGAAATTGGTGACGACCGTGATATTTTGGTCACATCGTCCTCTGAACGTCACTGGGCGGCTGGGGTCGGGTACGGGTAAATAGAAGCATCCATCGTCAGATTGGTCCATGATTTCGAAGTACTGGTCGTCCAGAACGTTGATAGTATTAACCACACGGTTGATATTAGTTATGGCTATGTCTGTAAGGTCTCTCGTTCGACTTAGCTTCCAACTGGTAACTGTTCAAACATAAAAACTTGTTAAGAACGAAGCGTTCATAGTAATCATTGTAATTTCTATCTTCATTGATTTATTTGCAACCTAATTGATTACTTGTTTATATCATTGTCTTAATTCTAAATATAATAACTGCGATATTCTAATAATTTGCTTTGTCTACCTGTTTATAGTATACTCGTACATATTCTTATATCTATTTTCAATAATTTATTTACAATTATGCCAGTATTGCTCAATAGACTAATATCATTACGAAAATCTATTGGTTCTAAAGTATAACAAAGCGGCACAGAGAGATTTCAGAAAGTAAAAAAAACACATCACAAAGAAAGATAAGTACATGATCATATAAAGA